>CAUYQV010123121.1:0-18210 GCA_963574575.1 Galagoides demidoff | reverse complement strand
CCGCCTCCCAAGTAGCTGGGACCACAGGCGCCCGCCACAACGCCTGGCCATTTTTTGGTTGCAGCCATCATTGTTGTTTGGCGGGCCCAGGCTGGGGATTCGAACCCGCTACCTTAGGTGTACGTGGCTGGCGCCTTAGCCAATTGAGCCACAGGTGCTGAGCCTAGGTATCTCTTCTTTATGACTTCATAATACCTCTTGCACACTGCCATAATTGCAGTGATGGTAGTAGCAGCAGTAGTATTTGATAGAGTCAAATGGAGGGGCCCGCCAAAATAGAATGTGCCCCACCCCCACCCTTCCAACCCCTTACATCCTCACCCACCTTAACCCAGGTGCTGATTTCTTTCTTAAGCTCAGCTCACCCACACCTGGGTGGAAATAAAGGCCAATGTTGCCCACACAGAATCTGGACTCCGTTTCCTTTCATTCACACTTCAGACTCAAATTGAGGAGAAGCTCCCTTGGTGGGGGGGAACCTAAATTCACCCTATCAGATTCAACTAGATGGACTCTTGTTCTGACAAGAGGAAGGGAAATAGGGGAACCTCTCTGACCCTGCCCAAAATTCACCCATTTATTGGTGAGATGAGCATTTGTCTAGAACCCCTTACTGAACTCTTTAGCTTCTCTTTCCATTTCCCCACTCCAACTCCTCTTTTCCTGTCTCTCCATCTTTGGGGCTCTTAAGCAGTGGTATATAGCCCCGTTCTCAGTTTTTTTTTAAGAATTCCAGTGGTCCATGCCTAACCCCAGCCATCAGACTCACCTGTCCAGTGTTTCATGTTTGGGAATGCCCTCCTGTGGGCCTGGGCCACTCTTCTGGCAGGTTAACCCCAGGCTCAATTTTTCTGGATGGTTTCACACTCAGAGGCCTAGTACCTCCCTCATCCCAGCCCTGCCACCTCCTTTATCCTCTCCATCCCCCACCCCATTCAAGGTCACATGCAGAGGCCTAGTGACCTCCCTGACCCTAGCCCTGAGGCACCTCCTTCCTCCTCCTCCTCGAAGGCTCTCTTTACATTCTTGCTTCAATCTCATTTATTTTTTTATCTACAGTTTCTGATATGGAGACCATTTAGTCACAGATTCCCTCTTCTTTACCTTTAGGTTGCTTTTTACATTTTTTTAATTTTTTGCAGTTTTTGGCCATGGCTGGGTTTGAACCCGCCACCTCTGGCATATGGGGCCAGCACCCTACTCCTTTGAGACACAGGTGCCCCCCTTTAAGCTGCCTTTTACCTCACCTCAAGCCTCTAAGGTAAGGTGACTAGAGGTCCCGCTTTTGGTGGGACAGTCCCAATTTTTAACAATTTGTCCCGCATCCCGTGATGTTTTTAAAAAGTCCTGGTTTTTGGAAAGAATGCACGACAAGCTAGGGACTGGGGGTGGGGTGGGTTGGGGGTGGGAGGAGACAGGAAGGGAACATACAGTTTTCGCCAGGATATGAGTTTTATATTATTTTTGTTAATTTTATAATGTTAAACTTTAATAACAAATAATTGTTGAGAACTGATTATTGAGAACTGCTTGTCAAAGTTCACATTGTTGATCAGTTGTTAGAATTCGGCCACCATTGTTTGGACTTAATGAACAAATGGCATTTTTTGGCATTGGTAATGACGAAAACATTTTGTAACTGTCTCTCAGACAATTCACATCATACTGCGTGCTAGTGCTAGTTAAACAAGTGATGTCAACAAATCAGCTATTCAGATCATTTAGGTAAGTAATTTATTTATTTATTTATTTCATGAATTTAGCAGACAGTACTCATATTATTTTTATATATATATATATATTTTGAGACAGAGCCTCAAGCTATCCCCCTGGGTAGAGTGCCATGGCATCACAGATCATAGCAACCTCCAACTCCTGGGCTCAAGCGAGTCTCCTGCCTCCGCCTCCCAAGTAGCTGGGACCACAGGTGCCCGCCACAACGCCCGGTCATTTTTTTTTTTTGGTTGCAGCCATCATTGTTTGGCGGGCCTGGGCTGGGGATTCGAACCCACCACCTTAGGTGTACATGGCTGGCGCCTTAGCCGATTGAGTCACAGGTGCTGAGCCATATTATTTATATTTTATAGTGGCAGCAAAAAGTCTAGTGCCAGCCTTGAAAGTGACACTTACAACTTAAGAAGTATCATTATTAAAAAAATATATTGATAAGGAATGGTTAAATCTTGGGCATTAGCAAAAATCACAATAGAGAACAAATGGTTAGAAATATTTCATCATTTTGAAACAAACCATGTTCCATACAATAATGCACTAAAAATTGTGGGATACACGTTGTCCTTACCAGGAACTAGTGCTGCAACTGAACACATTTTTTCTACGGTAAATAAAGTGTGGACATCAGAAAAATCACAATTAAGTGTTGAGACTTTGAAAGCCATTTTATGTGTGAAATATAATTAACAAATTCTTGTGAAAAATTTCATGACCTTTTAAACAATGACAGCAATCTACTAAAAAAATTCATTCAAATGAGAAATATGCCAAAGAATAAAATGATACTATACATAATTTTTAATGTATTATATTTGTAAATTGTTCTTATGTTGAAATTTAAAAAATATATTATAATACTATTTTTGCATTCTATGAAAATTTTTGTTGCTCCATATAGACCAAATTTTTAATTAAGAACCCCACCCCTGTCAATGGTGTCCTACTTTACCAATATTAAAATTTGGTCTCCTTACTCTAAGGCTGTATCCTGACCTTAAACCTAAATACCTCATCTTTTTCTGTAATACTGCCTGGCCTCTGTACAGACTAGATGGTCTGAAAATGGCACATTTGACCTCTCTATTCTCACTGATCTCTATAATTGCTGTCAGAAATTAGGCAAATGGTCAGAGATTCCTACATCCAGGCCTTTCTCCTCCTTTGAAACATTCCTTCTCTGTGTTCATCTGTGAACCCTCCCAAATTTTCCTTGTGTGAGCCAAAACATCCATTCAAATCTCTGTTGTCTTCTTTCAACCCAGCAGACAATCCTTCCTTCTGCCCCTCCACAGCCCCCCTTCCCTCTACCTCATTCCTGCCCACAGAATTCCACCCCTCTCCCCTCTCCTCTCACATGCCCTCTGCTGCATGTGGTAAAGAGAGAAAAGATGGTGGAACCGGGAGAGAAAAGAAACATGGCAGAACTTCAAAAATTCCCCCAGGGCCCTCAGGCCTCCCTTCCCACCCCCTCCACCCCCCACCCCAGTGAGATCTCATTGTTCTGGTTTTCGAGACCTTTAATAAACTAGAAGAGACCTCTAAACAGCAATGCCTCTCAGAACTCCAGTTATTGGCCTCCATCATTAGACAAAATCCGGCTACTTCCTGAAACTCCACGGGGCACTTGGAAAGAACAAAATCTCCACCAAGACTGTGTTTTAAATGCAGTAGGTCAGGACACTGGGCAAAACAGGGCTCAAATCCAAACCCTCCCCACAAACCATGTCCAGCCTGCAGAGGTCCTCACTGGAAGTCTGACTGCCTAGATCTTTCTGAAGATCTTCTTTCACAGTCACTCCCAGGACCTAGGAAAATTTCCTGACCTTTTAAGCCTAGCTACAAAAGACTGACAATCCCTGGAATATGAGGATGCCCCATGCACACTGTCCTGGAAAACTAAACTCTGGGTATTTTTGCTAATGGAAGATAAGCCAATTTCTTTTCTAATAAACACAAGAACAACTTTTCCCATGCTGCCATCATATAAAAGTCCTCTAAAACGGATCTCAGTGGAGGGAAATGATGGTAATTTATGGTGCCCTCAGGCTACTCCTCCTTCATTTTGCTGGTATCATGGCCTCCTTGGTTATTTCCTATTTTAGGGCCACTAATTATGATTGTTCTCATTCTCAGTTTCAGACCAGTAATCCTCAGCCTCATCTCCTGATTTATTGACCAGGTTAACACCCCAAAAACAACCCCTCAGGCTCGGCACCTGTAGCTCCTACTACCCTTTGAGTAGAGTGCTGGCCACATACATTGAAGCTGGTGGGTTTGAGCCTAGCCTGGGCCTACTAAACAACAATGACAACTACAACCAAAAAATAGCCTGGTGTTGTGGCAGGAGCCTGGAGCACCAACTACTTGGGAGGCTGAGGCAAGAGAATTGCTTAAGCGCAGAGTTTGAGGTTGCTGTGAGCTGTGATGCCACAGCATTCTACCGAGGGTGACATAGTAAGACTCTGTCTCAAAAAAAAAAAAAAAAAAAAACTCATATCCTTGCCCCACATGGATATCAACATCAACCAGTTCAAACTGAAGACTCAAGAGTGTTCCTGTAAACAACACTTCAGTCCTCCCCATTTTATTTACAGTCAGCCCACACCATCCCTCATTCTAAAGGAAGCAGTCAGAGATACCACTGTCTTGGCACCACAGGCCTGGCCATTTGAGGGTCACGCAGAGCCCCTAGCACTCCAAGCTAGAGGACTGGGGACTCCCCACAAGGTTGTGTGACCACAACAGAAGCAGAGGCCACTCTTGCCTGCATTCTCACTTTCTCCTGGCCAGCAGCAGCAGGTGGACTGTGAGGAGTACAGATGTCAGAAACCAGCATGGACCACATACAGGTCCTCAGGACTCTCTGGAGTGAGAAATGGACCAAGAAAGATGGGCTCTTATACCACTCAGGGTGAATGGGCATCAGAGCCCTTTTGGTTTGAACAATCCCATCTGCTGTTGTACCACAAGATGGGAATATGAAATGTATCATTTGCAAAGGGTAATTGGGTGCATTTAGAAGTCTTAAATCCAGGAGGAAGACTAAATTGAGAGCCAGAGGGGCTAAACAGCTATCAAAGATAAGAACAGGCAGCAGTCACAGGCTGGATCAGAAGAATTTTTCTAAAAGATTTTTTTGTTAACAGCTGCTTTTACTGGCTCACACATATATGTGACAATTCTTGTCTTGGGGTGGCTTAGAGGTACTGATGGAATTTGCAAAATTCTATCCCTGCGTCAGACAGGAAATCAGACAAAATGGATACCAGGGATAAGGTTCTCTGAATCCAAGTTGATGATGCTGGTTCTTTATTACTTCTAATTTATTTCAACACCTGTGGCCTTCTTTGAAGGAGCTGTCTTACTGTTGAGAGAAAAACATTTTCTCTCTGAGGCCTGCAATTAACTGACAGATAAATGGAGAAAACCAAAGTGTGTTCACATGCCCATAGGAATGCCCTCCCCACAGCTAGGCACAAGGAAAAGTAGGGCTTCTAGGAAAACAAACATAAGATAGACAATTTCAGATAAGGTTTGTTTATGAAATTTCTTATTGTGGCACTAATGGTCCATCATCTCCTCCATAGCTGGAAGCTTCTCAAGAACAGAGATTTATTCTTGGAAGTCTGTTTTTAGTTAGATAAGGGAAACTCTGAAAAGGCTTCTTTCTGCATCTGCTATATTTCAAATGTCTTCAGATTAAAGTAATACAAAGTTGGACAATTAAGTTTGTGAACTCATCTTAGAAAAAGTGACCATATACCTCACGTGGTCTTCAATGGCCAAGGGCAATACTTTAAAGGTGATTGTAGTGATATTTGGCAATGAGGTATTTAGCACTTTTTCTGGGCTGAGTTCACAAACTTAATTATCAGAACTTTTCTGATGACAGCTCTGATGGCCATTCCATAAAGAGTTCCAAAATTGCTTTGAAGGGTGGACTAGGCACTGGTGTTGGTACATAGCTTCCCCAAGGGAGTACCTTGAAGGTGATGGTAGTGCTATTCACCAATGAGGTATGAGTGGGAACTTTTTATAGGATGAGTTCACAGACTTAATCATCCTACTTCATATTTATACCATTCTAGTAGGTACGAGTGGGTCCCTTTATTACTATTACTGTCCTTTTACATTCAGAAATCATTGTAAGAATAATGTTTTGGTAACCACACAAGAATTTGAATAGGTGGAGATAGAATAATCATAATTATGGCTAACATTTTCAGCAAGCTTACTGTATGTCAGACATTGGGCTTAGCACTCTACATATGTTATCTAATGTACCCCAAAGTGACTCTAGGAGATGGGTACTGTCATTTATACAGGAGGAAACTAAGGACTGAGTTGACACATGGCTGTGGTTCATATCTGGGTAAATGATGGAATGGGAACAAAACACAGGCTCCTCTGATTATAGAAACCAAGTTCTTATATTGTTTATTGCTGCAAAATTAATACCCCCCCAAATGTTGTAGCCTAAAATCACATACATTTTTTATTTCTCATGTTTCTGGGATTTTTCATGAGACCCACTCAGATATTGAAAGGGTCAGCAGCTGTCTGAAGAATTGTTTGGGGCAAGGGATCCACTGCCAGGTGACCTGCCCTGTGGCTGGCATGTAGATGCTGACTAGTGGTGGAGGCATCAGAGTAATCTGACCACACCGCTGCCAGCTTCCCCAGGTGAGAGGCCAAGGCAATAGCTGCAGTGCATTCTATGACCTGTTTCTAGAAGCTGCTCAACACTGCTTCATCACACAGTGGGAGGGGACCACACAAGGACATGGATTCCATAAGTGAGCCTCCCTGGGGGCCATCCAGAGGGCCAAATAGCACATTTCTGCCATACTTTCCCTGTGCTATCCTTGGACCAATGTGAAAGTGCTGTTTAATGTAATTTATGGGAATGGGAGGTCATTGTTCTGGACTGAGCTCCTGCACTAGACCCCAGCAGACCAGGCCAAACCAGACTAGAATCACTCATGCTCGGTGCCACGTAATCAAACTGAAGATTAACAGTAATAAATCCCATGAACCCAAAGCAGCATGATTAGGAAGTCCCCTCTGCTCTAACCCTATAAGGAAAGTAATTTTGAAATGACCACGCCACTTTTTCATCCCTTGTTTTTGCTTTCTTTAGCCCTTTTCTGTCTGTAATGCCCACCTCCTCTGCT
The DNA here is from genome assembly GCA_963574575.1 of Galagoides demidoff. Lineage (NCBI taxonomy): Eukaryota > Metazoa > Chordata > Mammalia > Primates > Galagidae > Galagoides > Galagoides demidoff. The sequence goes on along the minus strand of CAUYQV010123121.1, from coordinate 11,302 downwards.
CAGCTCATCAGATCCCCTTTCTGTTTTGTGTACGGGTTGCTGCCCAGTTCATGAATTGGTAATAAAAGTCAATCAGCAGTTTGTTGAAATTTTGTGTTTTGATGGTGCTCAGATAGGCCCCTGATCCCTGGAAGGCTTTCAGTAAATATGAAATTGTTCCTTCTCTCTTTCCTACCTTCCCAGAGTCATCAGCATATAAAGAGTTAGAGGCATTTAGATACTAGGGAAGCAAAAGAGCAGATGACATCCCATAATGAGAATTGTGGCATCTCAATTCTCATTGAAGAATGAGAAGAATTGACGATAAAGGTACTACCCAGGTGAGGTGAGCTGCACTGCTACTTCTACCATGTCATCAGTCCACAAATATGCCCAGATCTGCTCTTGGGTTTTCTGGGGAACTCTGCCTAATAGGATCTGCCGTGCAGAGTGACTAAATGAAGTCATTGGAGCCTGTTGTGGGGAATTTGAAAATAATTTCTATACCTAGTGTCCGCATTCAGGAGTCAGGGCAGATGCTGAAACACAGACAAAAAAAAAACAGTCAGTTGAAGCCACAAGGCAGCAGTAGTTATGAGTGAGCAGAAGAGAGGAGCTAGGGAGAATTCTGGAGATGAGAAATAAGGTAATTCATCATGGCAGGAGAGAGGAAGAAGGGACAACAGAGCTGAATCATGGCAATGATCACGCACAAGAGACAGGAGGTGCCTACCACTGAGAGTAGCCGCTCCCTCACAACCCAGTAGAGCCAGCTCTCCAGCTGCCTGAGAGCTTGCCTGAGTAATAGCCAATACTGGGACCTCCCTCTCAATATCTCCAGGTCTTTCTACACTAGGCTTTGATCTCTTGAGATCAAAAACTTTTTTTTCCCATTTTTTAATTTTTAAAAAATTGTTAAATTTGATGATACAAAGAATTTGGTTAGGGTGGCGCATGTGGCTCAGTGAGTAGGGTGCCAGCCCTATATACTGAGGGTGGCAGGTTAAAACCTGGCCCTGGCCAAATTGAAACAAAAAATAGCCAGGCAGCCTTCCAGCTACTCAGGAGGCTGAGGCAAGAGAATTGCCTAAGCCCAAGGACTGAAAATTTCTGTGAGCTGTGACGTCATGGTACTCTACAGAGGGTGATGACAAAGTGAGACTCTATTTCTAAAAAAAAAAGAAAAAAAAATTTGTTACAAGTTTTGCATTTGTTAGGTAGACTCTCTTTTATAATTGTGTCCCACCCCCAAGAGGTGTGCCATAGTGCCATATACCCTAACATTGTGCCCATTAAGTGGGAGCACATCTATCTTCTCCATCCTCCCCTCTCCCCACTCCCTTGTTCCCCTGCCCTAAATCTTGAATTGATTTGAGTTTTTCTCTTATGTGGGTGTGTATTAGGTCATCTACTGCCTTCATATTAGTATTGAGGACATTGGATTCTTACTTCTCCATTCTTGTGATACTATACTAACAAGAATGTGTTTTAAGACCATTCAGGTTAATACAAAAGATGTAAAGTCTCTATCTTTTTGTGGCTGAAGAGTATTCCATGGTATACATATATCACAACTTGTTAATCCATTCCTGGTTCGTGGGCATTTGGGTTGTTTCTATGTCTTGGGATTTTTAAATTGAGCTGTGATAAACAATCTAGTGCAAATGTTCTTATGATAAAATGATTTTTTTTCTTCTGGGTAGATACCTAGTAATGGGATTGCAGGATCAAATGGGAGGTCTAATTTGAGTTCTTTGAGGAGTCTCTATACTTTCTTCCCAAAAGGTTGTACTAGTTTGCAGTCCCATAAGATAGAAGACTTTGACTTGAAAGAGCCTACCTAGGACAGAACTCCCAAATTAACTTTAGGGGGACTTATTAGGATGCCAAACACATTTATATCTAAAAAAAAATCAACACATATTCACAAACTACAATTAGCAATATTTAGTAAAAGATTATAACTGTATAGCCAAGTTGCAGTTGGCTCACCCTTTGTTTTCTGTATCTCATATGTGTAGAAAGACATTGAAAGTGAGCACTGGTTTGGGGAATCATTTTACTTCATCATGCTGCTTGCAGATGGAAGGAGATTGTGATTTGTAAGCTGGTTAGCCAGCTCAGTGGCTCAGTGGGTCAGTGGCTCAGACCACTGCACAGTTCTCTTGTTTCCATATACTATCTCTCCCAGGTCATATTTGTACTAAATTGAAGTCTTCTGCAGCCTTCAGGTATTGACCAACAATTGGGTGTTTCCTGTTCCCCACCCTCCTGAAGGGCCAGTGTCCAGTGTCAGAGTACAGGGCACAGGAATCATCTCAGTGAGCTCCTACACTGGATAGCCTTAACAAATTTTAGAAAGCCAACTCTTCCCTCTAGGCAAAAGTTCCTGTCCTATGGTTAGAGAGGAACATATATGACATTCATTCTGTGAACCACATATAACTTTGTGGGCTGCCAAACACTCAGTGGCTTATTTATTTGCAAGGTTAGGCAGTTGCTTCTTTCCTCTAAATCCAAGTGCTGTGATTGCAGCCATTGATAGGTACAAACTTTTATAGTTTTCCAAGCACTCACATGTTCTCTTGTTATTTAACTTCAGAAAAGTGCCATGTGTCACTCAACATTCTAACTAGTTTGAGCAGAAAAGGACTTTATTTGAGAGTATTACAGGCCAAACGGAACCCAGGAGGCCAAAGTCAGACTTCAGGGCTCTGGTGCCAAGAAAACTGCACAGTACACACTAGAGGGCTGCCTGGGAGAGGCTGCAGTGACACCCGCCATCTCCCATGGGTGCAGAGAGGACCACAGCCATGGCTACTGGACGACTCTGTCCATCTTAGAAGGAGATCTGCTGGTGCCTGCTTCCTCTTCTCCACACCAAAGCCTTACATGGGCACATCTGACTGAACCTAGGTCCCATGTGTCAGTGGTAAGTTAGGGTGGGAAAGAACATTTCTGGCTTCTACTTTGGGAAGGCAAAGTAAAATGGAAGAGATTCCCCCCCAACATAGGAAGAGTGTTCAGAAGATGCTGTATAGTCACAAATTATGACAAATGTGACTAAGTTTCACAAGATGACCAGAGGCAGGGTTTTGAAGTCTTCACATGGCTATTAATAGGCTCCTGAAAGTTATGGAGAGTCACTCACTATAGACTCATAGGAGATAAGAGAGCATCCCATGGACATCCCTGACCAGTGATGTTAGTTGACTCATCTTGTATTAAGTTCTCTGAAACAGCTGTGCAGCTCCATTGTGACATAGCTCCTAGCTAGTTATTTCATATCCCATTTGAAGCAGAGTTCAAAGTTCTGTGCTCAGCATCAGTGGGTGGCTGCATAATAGTTTTAATGCATTGGTTAAATGTAAGTATTTCTCCTCAATTCTGATATATGCTCTGCAAACAGATCCCTAATGAAAATGATTACTGCTTCCCACAGTGAGCAAGGAATGAGGCTGTGACATTGTTAGGTTGGGGACACCTCTCCATTCCTAACAAACTGAGGCTATTTCTTCTGATGCCCAGGGATCAAGTCAACAGAAAAGTTCTTTGATTGCCTTATTTGGGTGGATTCTGCATGCCATCATGTTGGAGGGGAGCTAGAGAACAGGGAGAAGACAGAGACTACAGAACAGGTGCATTGTGAGAAGCTACTAGTTCCCCTGACCCCCACCTACCATCCCTGAAACTATGAGTATTTAAACACAGATTCATGCTTGGAAAGTGTCTCCAAAAACATGTGTTGGAAACTTAATCCCCAGTTTTGGGAGGTGGGACCTAATGCAAAATGATAATTTTATGGCCATGGGAGTAGGTATCTTGGGCTGCTATAATAGAATACCACAGATGGGAAATTCATAAGAGAAGTTATTTCTCATAGTTCTAAAGGCTAGGAAGTCCAATATCAAGATGCTGTTACCTGGTAAGGACCTTCTCGCCACATAATAACATGATACAAGGCAACATGTGGGCAAGGGAGGGGAGAGGGGAGGGGATCAAATTCATTCCTTTATCACAAATCCACTTGACATGATAATTAACCCACTCAACCAATAATAGCATTAATCCATTCACAAGGGCTCTGAATACCTTTTAAAGGTCTCACTTGTCAACACTGTTGCATTGGGGATTATGTTTCCCACACATGAGCTTTGAGGGACATAGTCAAACAACGGCATTGCAGGATTGCGTTTTCCTCATTTCTTTTTTTTGTAGAGACAGAGTCTCACTTTAGCACCCTCAGTAGAGTGCCATGGTGACCCACTCATAGCAACCTCCAGTTCCTGGGCTTAGGCAATTCTCTTGCTTCAGCCTCCCCAGTAGCCGGGACTACATGCATCTGCCACAATGTCCAGCTATTTTTTTGGGTTGTTGTTGTTGCAGTTTGGCTGGGGTAGGGTTTGAACCCGCCACCCTCAATATATGAGGCCGGCACCCTACTTACTGAGCCACAGGCGCAGCCCTGGATTGGGTTCCTCATTAAAGAAGGGTCTGGCCCCCTTGCATGTCTGTGTCTGTCTGTCTCTCTTTCTCTCTTTGCCCTTCTGCCCTCTGCCATCTGTCATGGGATAATGCATTAAGAAGGCCCTCACCAGGTGCTAGCATCTTGATCATGAACTTCCCACTCTCCAAAACTGTGGGAAATAGATTACCATTTATTATAAATTACCCATTCTGAGGTATTCTGTTATAACAGCACAAAATGGAATAAGATAGCAGACTTCCCAAGACAGGCCCTTGGCAGGAAGTCAGAAAATTTTCTTAGCAAGAGTAGTTACCTATAATACTCTTATGGACTTTTGACATCATTCTTCTAAAGGCCCCAGACTTTATTGCAGACACATCTCATTCACCCTTGCAGTGTCTTCTATAAGATGGTTATTCCCAAGTTTGGAAAAACTGAAGAACATTAGACTCATGTGCTGTTAGATGTCGGGGGAGGTGCCAATGTATCATCCCTTTTTCTGGGCTCTAACCTAGACTGGTAACAGACACAAGCCAAATTCAGTTAAATGCATCAAGTATTTAGGGCTATGTGAACCAACACAGCTTAGGTCCAAGATCAAAATAGGACTTCTCACTTCCTGCCCCCCAAGTTGCTCCCTAGGCACAACCCACCTTTTCCTAGGATACGAAGATTCTGTCCTATGTTTTCTTTTATGTTTTATAGTTTTAGCTTTTGCTTGTAAACCTATGATTCATTTCTATATAATTTTTGGATGTGGCATGAGGTGAAAGTAATGACTCCTATTTTCCATACACATATCCAGGGATAGAAATGCTTCCCTCCATCACAGCAGAGGCTGGGCCTTTCTGGCAATGGTCCAACATTGCTTGTCTTCTGAGGAAGTGATGATAAATGATCTGAGGAGCTGAAACTGGGTTTCTAGTCACTTTTAGTTGAAATTCATGCCTTTTTTTGCCACCCCACCCTTTATTTTTAAATTGCCTTCCGGAGACAAATCAAGTCACTTGTTTAAATTAAACCTGAAAAAAATACAAAATGATAAATTAAACCACTTACAAGAGTCTTGTTAAGTACTGTTTTTTTATTCCTAACCCTGTTGCCAGACAAAACTTCTATCATCATGGGCAAACGCAGACCGTGCACCTCTTTACACACACTGTAGTACAGTAGGGCACACAGAGGTCATGTTCAGCTACGTCTCAGAGTTTAGAGGTCACAGAGAAGAGAACAGCCATGAATTCAGTGAACTGTTAGAAGCTGAGATGTTCTCTCTTAGCCTTTGCATCTTGACTTGTAACAGTTGATTTGTACATTTTTGTATCATTGTGTTTTTTGATAGTTATAATTTTGTATATCAATTAGTTATAAAATTTTACCGGAAAGCAGAAGTCTATTGGGTTTTTGTTGTTGTTTTATGAAGAGTTCCCAAATTCTGCTTTTAAAAAAACAGGACTCTAAGTGAACACAGCAACATTTACTGTGCACACCATGCATGTACACAGCATGTGAAAACTCAATGATTCCTACAAGGTGCAAAATTGCAAGCACCAATTGAATGGATCTAAGAATGAAAGTTACAGGGCTATGGACATGTGACCTGACATGGTCATCTAAGTCATGAAGAGGGCCAGTGTGGACAAGGGCACAGAAGAGGAATTCAGTGAATAAGGTGGGACAGCAACTAGACTATCAACAGGGCTATGAGTAAATGGGGTCAAAGCAAGTAGCCAGGAGAAAGTAAACTAGCTCAAAGCCTGCAGGGGCACACATGACATTTCCCTGAATAAGATACAACTGCAAGGCACACATGTATAGACCACTACATGAGAATTCTGTCATTTAAGCTATGATACACCATTGATTGCAAGATGCATCCTAAATTCAAAGATGTTATAATATGGGGTGGGGGAATATGGCTCAGAGTGGTCGCCAGTCTGAAGATGACCACAAAAAGCCTCACATTCATATATTTCCATCCTGCACAGCACTTTCATTTTCTGTGTGACCTCTAGCTGGGGAAGACATGAGGGCACTTCCATCTCAAGGCTGGGATTAAAAGACCCTGCAGCTTCTCTCCCCTTCACCTTCTCCCACCCCCACCTCATACCGTCTTTACCCCAAAATAAGACCTCCCCAAAAAATAAGCCCTAGAAGGATTTCTATGCATTTGTTAAGTATAAGCTCTACCCTGATAATAAGACCTAGTGATGGGCATGGCTATGCAGAGTATCTGCATAGCCACTCCATGCATTTCGGCGCAGAGCAGTAAGGAAGACTGGAATATCTTTTTTCTGCCACAGTTCTTTTCTCCAAGCCTTTCACACTTGCACGGGTGTGCACGTGGTAACCGCGCTCACAGGCATCCTATTGTGCACATGCGAATGGCTAGGGGAAAGTTCACATGTCACTAGCACCAGCCCCACCAACAAGTTTGGGTCCCCCTGTCAGGTTCCAGAAGAAGATGACTTAACTGTATTTGAATAAATGTAGATTGTTGTATTATACTTAATAAAAGTAAGACATCCCCTGAAAATAAGCCCTAGTGTGTCTTCTTGAGAAAAAATAAATATAAGACAGCATCTTGTTTTCAGGGAAACATGGTAATTAGCTTTTGAGAAAACTTAGGCAACCCTGGAGGGGGCCCATCTGTGGTAAGAAAAGGAGGCCTCCATCCACCAGCCTGCAAAGAACGAGGACTTGCCAACAACCTCACAAATGGACTTGAAAGTGTACTGTCCAGCTCCAGATGGCTGCTGCAATCTCATGAGGGATCTTGAGAGGGAACCCCCCAGTTAAACTGCTTCCCAGTACCTGACCCTCAGAACAATGTGAGAAAATAATCACTTAAATATTTATTGTTTATAGCTGCTAAGTTTTGGGGTAATTTATTATGCAGCCGTGGATAATGAACACACTTAGAATTAATAAATACCACATATAATGCATGTATATATACAGGGTAAGGGCCAGTCTAGGGCCCATAAGCAGACAAATCCATCTGAGTTAAGGCATCTTCCTGAGGCCATTTAGACCATGAAATGCCCCAGAATCAGTGGCAGAGATTACAAATAGGTAGTCACTGTGGGACTTAGGTGGTGGCTAATGTAATCACAAACAAGGATGGTTTAAACTTTCCAGAAGAAAGATGGGATTGTAAATCAGGCAAATCAAAGAGGCTAATAGTCAGGGCAGCTGCCACCTGTCCTGGAATGTTTCCTCCTCTTCCTACTCAAACAGGTGCCAGCAACAGAACAAAGCCCTACTGTACTCTAAAGAAAGAATCAAGAGGCAATACTTGTGCAAACTAAGAAGTTCAAGGGTGGGCCTGGATTCAGGCATTTCTGGAAGAGCACCAAGCTTTGGGGAAGTTATAGACTGGTGATAGCTCTTGGAGAGCCCTGCCAGTGAGTCTAAGCTATTTTGACTTTATTGTGCAAGCAGAAGGCAACCACGAATGATTCAGGGCATGGGAATTAGGTGATAATACATATAACATTCGGAAATTAAACTAGCTAAAGCAAATATAAATTTGAGTGGGAGAAACTATGCAAGTTGTAGCTAATTTCCAGTGTGAGAACATCAGTTTGGATTTAGTACTGCAGTCTCCAACCTTTTTGGCACCAGAGACTAGTCTCATGGACTGAAGAGTTGGGAGGAACAAGGGGGAATGGTTTTGATACGAGTCTGCAAGCAACTGATGTATTATGGTCTCTTTGCAGTAAAACCTCTCTGCTAAGGATAATCTGTTTGCAGCCTCCCCAGCACTAGCATCACCACTTCAGCTCCACCTTAGATCATCAGACATTAGACACAACCTGGATCCCTCACATGAGCAGTTTATAGTAGGGTTCATGCTCTTTTGAAAACCTAATACCACTGGTGATGTGACAGGAGGTAGAGCTCAGGCAGTGATGCAAGCAAATACAGGCGAAGCTTCACTCCACCACTGCTCACCTCCTACTGGGCACCCGGCTCCTAATAAGCCACTACCCAGGACCAGTCTGCAGCCCAGGGGTCAGGGACAACAAACTCAGCAGAATCCATCCTTTCCCATCCTACTGGTCACCTAAGGGGTCAGAGGCAGCCTAATGTCTCCATTCTCAGAACACTGCTATAGCCTCACCCCAATTAGGGAACCTTCTCATAACCACTCCCTCCCTCATACAAGTCCTTCAAAGGAATGTTCTAGAGGCTGAAGTCCTTCTGAGCTGCTGCTGTGCTGACAAGATGTGCTAGCTGCTGAGACCAAGGCCAAAATGGGGCCTGGCTGGGGGACAGGAAGGGTGTGTGTAGAGACCTTGAAGAGGCAAGAGGGATAGGGCACCCCTCAGCACCATCAACACATGCAAGGAGCTTCAAAGCAGCTGATTCTAGACAAGCAAGAACAAGAGAAGCAAAGCTCCCTACAGATGGATGGTTTGTCTAACTGGAGGATAATCCAATTCAGTTCATAGTTTTACTCAAAAGGCACTGAGCCAGGCCCCTACACAGGCAGTCCTGGTCTCCAGCCACGAAGGCCAGCTCGCAGCACCTGCTGTTACTCCTCTATCCTACTAGGAAGGAGGTGCAGTGTCTTGTCTGCTGAAAGGAACCAGCCTCACATGAGGGAACAACTTGGCATATGGCTCTTTGGAAAGGAGATGCTTGCTGTGGGTATCTTTGCTCATTTTTGACAAGTTGCTCATTTTGTTCTGGTGCCTACCAATTTTACCAAGACAAAAATCATTTTTATGTCTGGGTAACAGAGAAAAGATTTCCTGTTTAGTTTACTTTCTGTGACTATACTTAAGGAAGAGTTAGGAGGTAAACTCTGTATTTTGTTGTTGTTGTTGTTGGGGATTCATTGAGGGTACAAGAAACCACGCTACACTGATTGCATTTGTTAGGCAAAGTCCCTCTTACAATTGGGTTCTGCCCCCAAAAGGTGTGTCACACACCGAGACCCCCCCCCCTTCCCTCTCTCTCTGCTCTCCTCTTTCCCAAGTCCCCACTGTGTACTAGGTCATTAATGGTCCTCATATTAAAACTGAGTACGTGGGATTCATGCTTCTCCATTCTTGTGATGATTTACTAAGAATAATGTGTTCCACTTCCATCCAGGTAAATACAAAGGCTGTAAAGTCTCCATCTTTTTTAATGCCTGAATAGTATTCCATGGTGTACATATGCCACAGCTTGTTAATCCATTCCTGGGTTGGTGGGCATCTAGATTGTCTCCACGTTTTGGCGACTGTAAATTGAGCTGTGATAAACAGTCTAGTGCAAGTGTCCTTATGGTAAAAGATTTTTTTTTTTTCCTTCTGGGCAAATGCCCATAATGGGATTGCAGGATCAAATGGGAGGTCTAGCTTGAGTTCTTTGAGGTTTCTCCATATTTCCTTCCAAAAGGTTGTATTACTTTGCAGTCCCACCAGCAGTAGAAAAGTGTTCCTTTCTCTCCACATCCACACCAGCATCTGCAGTTTTGAGATTTTATGATGTGGGCCATTCTTGCTGGGGTTAGATGATATCTCAGGATGGTTTTGATTTGCGTTTCTCTAATAATTAGGGATGACAAGCATTTAAAAAACAGAAATGTTTTATATGAAAGTAAATCCATATATCTAGCCTCTCTTTGAAAAATCATTTATGTTTGGCCCCATGTGACCCCAGGCAGTGTGGAGTGAAAGTTGCCCCCTGCCTGTTTTCCAGGTCTTCACCTTTCTCACAGGTGTGCATACAGATGTCCCCACTAATTTTCTTCACCTTTTTGGCCCCTATGGGTATTGACATTTGTCATCTCTGGTCCCACAGAATGTGCAGCGGGCTGGCCTCAGTGAGGACACTATCTGAAAGAGAATCTGTCAGGTTGCCCTGCTGGTGACATCACAACTCCTGTTACCAAGGATGCCAAGTTCCGACTTAGGGCTTGCTCTGAGTGGCTGTTTTCCCCTGACCTCTCCCCCTACCTCCTCCACTCTTCCTCCCCCTCTGGTCTCTCCAGAAACCTTTCCTTATCCCTGACTGCCTCTTGCAGCTCTGCCCTTTGGATTACAGTTTTCTCATGCAAAACTAACCTTTCAGTACCTTTGGCTTTGCCTTTATTTATCTTCCTTGTTCAGGAATATTATCTTCCAGCCCTCTTTGGGTCATCAGTCACACCAGTCATAATTTGTAATCATATATTTATTTAACAGCAGGCAATACACTCTATGTTGGCTCATCTCTGCTTTGTTCAACACCACAGAATTTGCAACCCTTACTATTGTGTCTGCCAGTCATGTATTTGTTTGATGAATGAAATGAAGGTATCAGTGTAGTAGGCTTGAGGGTAGGTTGTGAAATTAATTTATATCTGTGCAGCATACAATACAGCATTCAATCTTAATTTAAAGTCCATTTCCACATTAATGATTCCAGAAAATGAATGGAATACTGATTGATGTTTTGAAAAACTTCTTTAATTATATTTTTAGTCATTTTGATTTCACATTTAGAGAGTTTAAAATTTTATAATTCCAAACATAATTTCTTTACTGTACCTATATCATCATCAATTGGATTACAAAGTCTAAGTTTTTGAGGTTTTCAGGAGAGTATGGTAGAAGTCCTCACAGTCCTCACTACTAATTGCTTGTGGTTATAATTCTGAGGGGAAAATAAGTCATTGTTAAATTAGTTCCATACTGATACCGGATTTCTAACACTGGATTTCCAGGCTTTTGGTCTTGATGATTCGATGAATGAATCGACAGACCACAGAATGAACAGTGGTTTTATTTACAACTCAAAGAAACCAAACCTCCTTGCAGGGCAGGATGCAAGTGTTACAACTCTTGTGAAAACAACTCTAACAAAGAGCCAAGCCTCTTT
>CAUYQV010123118.1:0-11909 GCA_963574575.1 Galagoides demidoff | reverse complement strand
CTGATCTTTGCTTCTATGATGTGTGATCTGCTGTCAATACTATCTAGTTTGTTTTTCAAGTCATCACTCAATTTTTCATTTCTAGAAGTTCAATTAGCTTTGTTTTTTGTTAATGTATCTTCCATGCCTTTAACATGCTGGATCTTCCTTCTAGCTTTTATGACATGAAAGAGTTTCACATTTTGCTTTTAAGCTTTCTCAGGATGAGAACTAATTTCCTGAGTTAAGAGTTAATTTTCCCTCATGTTTAGGCGAAATGTTTCTGAGAACTGTTGGCCCAAATTTCCCTAAGTTATGACATCTCCCACTGTGCCCATGGGAATGGGAGGTCTCTGCAGGGCTCAGCAGAGGCTCAGCCCCTCCTCGCCAGCCAGCGCTCTCCTTGAGAGCCCCAGTGGTCTTGACTTTGACCCATCAGTTCAGACCCTGCTGGGCTCCAGGCAGGCGATCTCAGGGTTGACCTTTTCCTCACCTCTCAGGCACTATCCTTTGCTCCCTAAGGGAGTGACTTGAGGATAAATGCTTTGTGCCCTTTCAAATAAAAGAGTACGGCCAGTCCCTCTCCATCATGGTCAGAAGCAGACGTGCTCAGAGAATTGAACTGCACATTAAGACCCACCATAGTGTGACGGCACATGCAGAGACCCCAGTGAGAGTGGGGACCCTGGTGGGAGAGGAGACTGACCAGAGGGAAACAGGGCCAGACACTGCAGATCTTGGAGCTTCTGAAAGGACCTGGAGGTGTTCACAGAGCTCTCAGGATCTGGTGGAGGACAGTGGGCTTGGAGTGTGGGTAACACAAGAGAACACACAGCTTTGCAAGGGTCACTAGGGTCTCAGAAGAGAGAATGGACTCCAGGGGACAGAGGGGAGGCTGGGCAGCTGCTCGGGGTGTCAGCTACAAAGCAGTGGAAGCAGTAAAACCAGGACACTTTCAAAGTCATATAGGAAGCAGGGACAAGCCCAGGATGACCTGGGCTCTGAGCGTGTGTGAGCAGGTGGTGGCAGGGCTACTGGCTGAGGGAGGGGCCGGGGAACACGCTGAACTCTAGGGGGATGTGCAGAAAGCCTGTCACACCCCTGCAGCCGAACAGGCAGAGAGGAATCCACGGCTTTAATTCAAGAGAAAAATGTCAAAGCATAAAGGACACACAAGACCCCCTTAACTGTAGGCAGCATCCCCTCTTCCTGACCATTCTGGGTGCACAGATGGCACAGCCTTTGGGTCTCGCAAGGTCACCCCACCACGCGGAGGCGGGGCCTCTCGCTCCTTCGTTCCCTGCTGCAGGTTCTGTGGTGGTCCCTGAGGGGAGAGTGACACAGTAGTGGTCAGGGGAAGTGAGGGACACAGGAGGGACAGGGTACACTGGGCAGGAGGCAAGCCTGCAGTCTCCATCCTCCCTCTCCCTACGGTGTCTCTAAACCAGGGTGGCACCATATTCCAACAAAGGGCAACTTGCCCACAGGCTTCACCCTCATGGGGCCCAGGTGAGAAGGCTGGGGGGGGGGGGAGACAGCAGGTGGTCTGCACGTGGGGAGCCAGGTTTGAGGACACTGGCAATGCCAGCTGCCTGCACCTGGGGATGGTGGGCCCAGGGTCACAGTCCTGGCCAGCCTTGTGTGGGCAGCCCAGCCCACTGCCCTATAATTCTGACTGCATGGTCACACACGCAAGTTCATGTGTTCCTGTCACGCCCAAACCCTTTGAAGTTGACACACTCGAGCCAGACATAAAAATGACAAGGAAGGAGCCTGTGGCTGGCTCCTCCCCTCTTGTATGGGAACTTATTTTCAATGCACGGGAAAAGGCTGTCCTCACAGATCGTGACCTTGTTTCTCATCACAGGGCTGTTAGCCGAACTCATGGCGATGTGGTCATTTGTACTCTGCAAGGAAACACGGGGTACTGAGAATGGAGTGTGTCTCTTAAGGACAGTCACCACCGTTTCTTCCTTTGGGGCGTTTTTTTTTTTTTTTTTTTTTGCTGGGGCTGGGTTTGAACCCGCCACCTCCAGCATATGGGGCTTTGGGGCGTTTCCACAAGGCTGCCTTTCTGCCTTTGCACGGGTCTGGCTCACAAAGGATGCGCTCCTAACGGATCAATGCTTAACAGATGAACCTACTTTCTGACAGAGTCAGCTGCTGCCAGATGCTGCCTGAATTGTGACTAAAATATCCAAGACGTGGTTTCACAGCTCACATCTTGAAGACGTACCTGTTAAGTGTTCCCCTCTCTCCAACCACATCTTTTTTGGTGCCAGTTCTCTCTAGATCTAAACTTTACAAGAAATGCTACATACGCTTTCTTTTTTGAGGGGAGGGGGCAAGCTCTGAGAAAGTTTCCGATACCTCAGTGTCTCAGGAATATTGCAAATAATCCGAACATTTCAGAGGTTCTACACTGGAGAGAAATCGAGATGTAGCTGACAACACATCGAAATCCACCCAGTGCGACAACAATGGGCGGTTTGAGCAGAAGGCCAGCAATTGAAAAACACAGGTCACAGTACGGTTTATTCACCATTATACAAACTGATACAAAATACACTCTGTCTCAGAACAGCCTTCACTGCCTTTCACATACCAGTGACAAAGTCAGAGACAGGCACCCAGGTGGGAAGCACGAGCCTTCCGCCTTGGATGCCGTCAACAGAAAAATCATGCCTGGAATGTTCCAGAACTGCTTCATGTCAGGCTTGGCGGGGAGGACTTGGCACAGAACCATTTCCTGAGAACACACCGTGTGCTAGAGCCATTCTGCCGGCCCAGGACCCTCTCCACAGAGCAGGCGTGTCAGGGGGAGCGGCCACACCTGGAGTCTCCCTGCCACAGTCGCGCCAGCATAGGACGTGTCACCACACAGCAGCACCGATTCACAGGTCGAAAATAAATTCTCATAATTTATTAATTTATAACAACTGAGATGGATTCACAGAGCTCAGAGGCCACCATGGCCTGATCTAATTTTGTCCTTAATGGATACATCTGTGCACCGTGTATCAGTTTAAAAAATTAAATACTTTGTCAATAAACAATGATAAATATGCAGAACAGTGTACAGCTGAAGACTTGGCTGAGTAGTACTTCTCCTTTTCTGCTATCCAGTTATGAATAAGCAAATTCACCCGAGACTGCCCTCATGAATATGCAAATTCACAGCCACTGCCCTCCACAACATACTTCCCCTCAGGCAGTGACCCCAGTAAGACCACATACATTTCCAGAAACTTTTCCAGAAAACTCAGAAGTGTGATTTTTATTTAGACTTTTCCCTTATTATAACAAGAAGTATGATGCATCTGGTATTTAAAGAAATAGTGGCGATACACGAGGGCCACACACTCTAAATCAGGCTCTTTAAAAACATTTGATGCAGTCTTGCTCTAGGCACTAAAACAACTTCTTTAAAAAAATAAAATTGTGATTTCAAAGGCCTTTTTTCACAGGGAAGAGGAATAAACGGTAACTGCTAGTGGATGTTTAATCGCGAGCCCAAGACCTACTGGATTCTTTGCTTTGTCATTGCCCTTTAGATTCTTCAAAGGCAAAAGGAAATTGTCACTGATTTTTAAAAAAATATCTTAGGAACCCTGGCTCTCAGGTTGATCCCATGGATGCGTGGGCCACTCACATTTGGAGAACGAAGACAATATTTTAGAAAATACATCACCCCGAGCTCAAGTTCATTTGATAAAACTGCTATGTATAAAGCAGTTAATCATACACATAAATAACATAAAAATAATTATCATAAATTAAAAAGTAAAAACGATCTCCCACTACTAATCAACTGAGAGGTGAGAGCTGGAGTGCAGGGAGGTGGGTGAGTGTGTGCAGGACCGGCCTGGCCTGCAGCCTGGCCCGGGCTTTCCCTAGTTACAAAGGCAGGTATTGCACAAAACAAATCTAGCCCTGACCTCGAAAGTTGGCTGTCTGGAATGGAGTTAAGTGCTGAGGAAATTGCATTTTGTGTGACACAAACCGTCCTTTGCTTGCTAGCAACGTCAGGGTCACTCTGGCCGCATCTGTCGATCATTGACCCAGTGACAGTGTTTCTTCACAACAATCTCCTGGAGAACACAAGATCAGGACCAGTAGTGACCAAGGGCAAAATTAGGCAAGTTTATCATCTCATTTTGGAGAGTGTTAAACAAACATTAGGAGATAAAGAATCGAACTTCCTCCAGGCCTCTGGGTGCAACAGAGGTGCCGCTGGTGGTGGGGGCCTCTTCACCTGAGAGCCTGGGACACGTCCCTGAACTGGACACATCCAGGACAGCACGTGCCCCGCACAGGCAGAGCTGGCTGCTAATCAGCGCTTTCACCATTATGGGCAATTAACGCTTCCCTGCCTGGACACCCTCCTCTGCTTTCCCATCTGGCAGGACTTGGGAACTTCTTCGTATTTCAGAGATACCTGTATTTTTCCACTGCAAAAGCCAAACTCAACATTTTCTGAGGAAATTCATCTGGAAACATATTAATCTTTGGAATTAAAGTTAAAACAGATAGAAAACGTGAGTGTTTTCATACCCTACCACGCAGGAGACTCTGGCTGAGCGCCCCAGAATGAACACGTGTAGATGGCAGAGTCCTGAGACAACTCCCAAGCCGCCACGGTGACGGCATGAGGGCTCGAGGCCTGTACACACCTGCGTGCGTCTCCCCAAGGGGACAGCTGTGCAGAACTGGACACAGACCCATAGTCCTACAGTGCAAACGACTCGTGTCAAAATAAAATTTAAAAAAATATTGGCCACAACACAGTCTTGAATATATAATGTATGTTTGAGATAAAGTAAAAAATATTAAAAAAAAAAAACAAACCCTACACTAAAACCCAATTCATGGATACTACTAAGATGCTCAAATGCCAGTCAGCGACGTCACCTGACCTGGGCTGAACTTGAAGGCTGGAGGCTCTGTGCTGCCGCGGCACATCTCATACCCGCCTTCAGTCCAACACTGCGTGAGTGACTGAGCCACTCGACTCACATTTCAAAGAAGAGAATAAATGTTACTCAAACTTTTACCTGCCTCACCTGCCCAAACAATCCCAAGGTGGCAGGATGCTGTCCCCGCAGCGTGCTGCCTGTGCTTACCACAGTGACTGAGCTCTAGTAGGAAAGAGGGGAGCCAAATACCCTCCTCGTAACTGACCACGTGCCTCTTGGGATCCTTCTTCTAAGCTTCATGTTCCTAAAGCTGCTTACACAGAAGCCTGGTGGGGCAGGCGGGGGCAGCCCAGCCCAGATGCTCTATGCTGCCCAGGCGTGGTGAAAGCCTGACCCTTTCTGGAACTCTTGCCCACTGGGTCACTTCTCGAGTTAGGTTGACAGGCCATAATGGTTGTTGGAGGGATTTGGAGACAATTCTGTAAAAGCTAAGTCAACCTTCCTTACATTGCAATGTATGACTTTTTTGTTGTTTGGTATCCAGCAAACAAATCTAACAACCCTAGACCCCTTTCTGGGGTCGCCCGCGTGGCCTGTGGCTCAGTAGCTATACATCTGTGGCTGGGGCTCCGCGGGCACCTGGGGTGCGGCCGGCTGCTGAGCAGGGGTCTGTGGCTGGGGTGGTGGCAGCACGTCTGTCTGGGGCACTGCCCGCCACGTGAGCGGGTGCTGGTCACTGAGCTGGCTTCCCAGTGGTGTGATGGAGTTGACCAGGGTGGTCAGGTTGATGAAGTGCGCCACAGACTGTGGGTTGGAGGCTTCTGGCTGGGGGTGGATCTGGACATCGTTCTGGCGGTTGTGCAGCATGGCGGAGCCACTGACGGTGTCAAAGGTCACAGTCAGGATGGAATTGTCCAACTGTAACTGGCGCTCGGGGGTGGTAAGGTGACCCACGGCAACTGGCTGCAGATTGGTAAACTGAGTCCCAGCTGTAGTGGTGATGGGAGTCACTGTGATGTTGGTCAGGCCAACTGAGCTCGACGGGGCAGTCACATTGGGGTCACCCAGGGTCACCACCACCTAGAATAGTCACACATGACAAAAGACAGTTCATCATTTCTGCAAAGTGCAGGATCAAACCACCCCCCCAGGGAGCACTCTGCGGTGCCCTGCTGGTGTAGGCACACACCTGGCCCAGAGGAGGTGAAGCCAGTGTGCTTGCGTGAAAAAGGAACCAAGTTAACTTTGTTCTAGAAAAATAATTCCAGTGAAAAAGAGAACCAGATCCAGACAGAATTCCAGAGGCAGTAAGACAGAACTGGGAAACCAATAAATTTCACTGGCTAGAAAAAAGAAAAATAGAGAAAAGCAAGAATGAAAGAGGCAAAAAGTGATTCTTCTTTTCTTTTCTATTCTCTTTGCTAAATAACTTTGCTGTTGGTAAATGAAAATCCTAGCTTTGAAGCTATTATAAAAAGGGTGATAAAAATATTTGCAGTACTAATAGCTATTAAGAAAGAAACCAGAATTCTTCTCACGGAGAGTAATGAAAGGCCAAATAAATGCAAGACTTCTTGCAATCGGGATTAACCTCTCCAAAAACAAGTGAGAGGTGTACAGGATCAGACGCACACTGGACAGACTTGGGGGCTTCAAAAGTAAAAATGATGGAGGTTGGATGAAATGCACTAAAGGAATTGGGGTCCGCGGGCGGTGCCCTTCCTTGCCTTCACCCTCCAGCGCTCCCGGAAGAAACCCTCTGGCCTGTCAGGTGCTGTTCCCTGCAGCTGGTCAGCAAATGCAAAGGGCTGCACTTCTGCAAAGACGCACTGAAGGAGGCACCTGCCATCTGCAAAAAGTGGAACCGCCCGCCTAATTCGCAGCCAGCGGGAGACTTCTCTATTCCACAAGCTAGAGCTCCACGTTGCTGTCACATGACAAGTGACCTGCAAGCCAAACTCAGAGTGCTTCAAGAGGTGACGCTTACGTGAAAAATGGGATGCCCCCGCTGCCTTCCACCATGCCAAGTCTACTCTGTGCGTGGTGCATATTAAGAAAGGGTCCAGAGACATGCAAGCAGACTCCCACGCTTAGGGAACGCTGTGTCCTCTAAAAGCCACTGGCCGTAACGCCAACGTGAAGTGCCAGCCCACCTGCTGAATGCTCTGCACCGCGGAGTTGGTCTCATCGCCCACACTGCCCGTGAATTCCGCCTCCTTCTCGGCGTACTCGCTGAAGGTAGCCTCCTCAGGTCCCGGAGCCCCTGCCTCCTCTCCAGGCTTCTGCTTTCTCTTGTGACTCCGCTTGGCAGCTTTCACGTGCTTCCCTTCGGTCAGGTCCTCCTGCTCCAGAGTTAGCTCTGGCTGCAGGAAAATCAGTTCAGCCAGTGATCAGTCAGAGGGCTGCATCCCACAGTGGCCAGGGCAGCCCCAGCACGGGGGTTGGGGAAAGGCTCCGGGCCACTGAGCAGTCACAGGAAAACAGCAACAAGTCATCAAACTTGCATTTCTAAGGATAGAGGCAAGTTCCTTTGCTTTCTTTTTTTAAAGTATATTACACACAATTCATATTTTGAAAAACTATGTTTTGTAGTAAAATGTAAACTTCTTTTAAAAATTAATTTTTAAGCCACTGGGTAAAAGGAAATGTTTCAGCCCTGTTGAGCTCAGATCAAGGATGAGAATGCTATCAAATCAAAGTTCTCTTCCCCAAGGCTAAAACAAATTTGTTGTAGAAAATACATTATGATTAAAATGGGTTTGACCACAAAACTGTATGCACATCTCCTTCTGGGATGGCAAAGTACAGAGGGCCCCACCTGCTGGCTATCCCAGACAGTTCCTCCACCCCACACACTTCTGTGCAAGTGGTGAGGGCACCACCAGGCCACAGCCAGGTCTTCTGACTCAGGCCAGCTCACAGAGGCAATGGTGGGTGGCAATCTTCTCTACCCTGGTCACCTCCACTCCTCTTGTGGTTCCCGGGCCATCGTATCTTCGGCCCAACCTAGTAGCAGATAGACCTAGTGGAAGCCGGCCAGGTGTGGTCATGGTGGGGCTTCCCTCTGACCTCTGCCTAGGACTTTCCAAGAAGCAGAAATGGCTCCTGGGGCTGGACCTCCCCACGCTCTCTTAGCATGACACAGCCACCTCAATAAACACTGCACTCAAAAGCTCCATGTCTAGGCTTGGCGTCTATAGCTCAGTGGCTAGGGCACCAGCCACATACACCAGAGCTGGCAGGTTCAAATCCAGCCCAGGTCAACTACAACCAAAAAATAGCTGGGCACTGTGGTGGGTGCCTGTAGTCCCAGCTACTTGGGAGGCTGAGGCAAGAGAATTGCTTAAGCCCAAGAGTTTGAGGTTGCTGTGAGCTGTGATGCCACAGCACTCTACCAAGGGCAACATAGTAAGACTCTGTTGCAAAAAACAAAAAACAAAAAACTCCATTTCCAAACATAGCAGTTCAAGTGCAGCCCTGAATAACTGAGAACATGACTTTTTTTTGCAATAAAAATCTTTATGAAAATATTAACTAAAAATTCCTTTAAAAATTCATCTAATAGACTCGGCACCTGTGGCTCAAGCGGCTAAGGTGCCAGCCACATACACCTAAGGTGGCGGGTTCGAATCCCCAGCCCGGGCCTGCCAAACAACAATGATGGTTGCAACCAAAAAAAAATGGCCGGGCGTTGTGGCGGGCGCCTGTAGTCCCAGCTACTTGGGAGGCTGAGACAGGAGACTCGCTTGAGCCCAGGAGTTGGAGGTTGCTATGAGCTGTGATGCCATGGCACTCTACCCAGGGGGATAGCTTGAGGGTCTGTCTGGTCCGTCTCCAAAAAAAAAAAAAAAAGATGGAGTCTTGCTCTTGCTCGGGTTGGTCTCGAACTCCTGACCTCAAGTGATCCACATGCCTTGGCCTCCTAGTGTGCTAGGATTTCCAGACTTGAACCACCACACCTGGCCTCATGGAGCACTTTGTACACTGCACCCACAGAGGCCTGATGGGGCCTGGATTCCTCAGAGCACCCTTAGGGAGATGCCGCTTTACGGCATTTGAAGCCTCAGACTCCCTGTGCACTTAAAGAGCACATTTCATTGTCCAGACATTTATGCTTCTCTGGGTTCTCACCAGATTGGATTCATGATCTCTATCTTTCTTCTGAGTTCATGACTCTTAGAAACAGGTCAAATATCAAAATAAAATAAAATAATTCCCTTCTCTTTTTCCAACAGATTAGGAAGGAATATCTCCCCACTCTGGCTCAAATATTTGTAAAAAGCCTTCCTGAGTCTGAGCTGAGTGAATAAAGAAAAGAACAGTCAAAGAACTTCTAGGAAGTGGAAGGCTCTGTCTTCTCAGAGCTGCAGGGGAAGGAACTTCCAGAGGTCATTGAGTTTAAGGATAGCAAATGTGAGGTTTACCACCAGCCACCACACTCTTTGTGCCCAGAGAAGACATAACCAATTAATTATGGCAACATTCCCTTTGTCTATGCCCAGGGAAGACAAAACTAATCGATCATAGCACTCTTTCTCCCTGGTCTGGAGGCTGCTCAGAAAATAACTTAAGACAAGGCTCCAGGCAGCTGCTTCCTACTGGTCCTCTCTGGTCTACACAAACCAAGATCCCAAAACCAGAAGTGACTTGCTCAAGATCACAGTCAGTTGGTAGCAGGAAGCCAGCACTCCCCAACGTCCAGCCTGGTGCTCTCTTCTGTACCCAACCCCATTACCCTAAGCCTCAGGAGGCCCTTGGTCAGAAGTTGGCTGCCAGCATTGACTTAGATTTCTATACACATCAGAAGCTTCATATCTGAGGCTGGTTGCTAGGACTTACTGACTAACTGCTTAGGGCTACAGCTAGACTACAAGCGGGCTTGCAAAGGAGGGAGTCTATTGATGGGAGTGAGAAAAAACTACTTTTAAAGCATTCCACTTGTCAGCAATAAAAATAAACAAATGGGACTTAATTAAACTGAAAAGCTTCTGTATAGCTAAGGCGACAACAACCAAAGCAAATAGACAACCTACACGATGGGAAAGGATATTTGCAAATTTTGAATCAGACAAAAGCTTGATAACTAGGATCTATAGAGAACTCAAATTAATCCACATGAAAAAAGCCAATAATCCCATGTATCAATGGGTAAGAGACATGAATAGAACCTTCTCTAAAGAAGAAAGACGAATGGCTAACGAACATGCAAAAAAATGCTCATTATCCCTAATTACTAGAAAAATGCAAATCAAAATCACCCTGAGATACCATCTAACCCCAGCAAGAATGGCCCATATCACAAAATCTCAAAACTGCAGATGCTGGCGTGGATGTGGAGAGAAGGGAACGCTTTTACACTGCTGGTGGGACTGCAAACTAATACAACTTTTTGGGAAGAAAGTATGGAGAAACCTCATAAAGAACTTAAGCTAGACCTCCCATTTGATCCTGCAATCCTATTACTGGGCATCTACTCAGGAGGAAAAGAATCCTTTTATCATAAGGAAACTTGCATTAGACTGTTTATTGCAGTTCAATTTACAATCACCAAAATGTGGAAACAGCCTAAATGCCCACCAACCCAGAAATGGATTAACAAGCTGTGGTATGTGTACACCATAGAATATTATTCAGCCATTTAAAAATGGGGACTTTACAGTCTTTGTATTAACCTGGACGGAAGTGCAACACATAATTTTTAGTAAAGCATCACAAGAATGGAGAAGCATGAATCCTATGTATTCAATTTTAATTTGAGGACAATTAATGACACAGTGGGAGTGGGGGAAGGGGACAGCAGAGAGAGAGATAAGGAGGGAGGGCGGGTGGGAGAAAGGTAGAGTAGAGAGAGGGAAGGAGGGAGGAGATGGGGTCTCAGTGTGTGACACACTTTTTGGGGGCAAGGCACAATTGTAAGAGGGACTTTACCTAACAAATGCAATCAGTGGAACCTGATTTCTTATACCCTCAATGAATCCCCAACAATACAAAAAAGAAAAGAAAAGAAAATGAACAGAGCCTAAAAGATATGTGGGACATCATCAAGTTGACCAATATAAGTATAATGGGAGACTCAGAGAGAGAAGAGAGAAAGAGCTAAAACAAGAATATTTAAAGAATAATAGCCAAAAACCTCCCAGATTGATAAAAGACATGAACCTATTCATCCAAGAATTGCAACTAACTCCAAGCAGAATAAACTCTAATAGATCCACACTAAGACATATTTTAGTCAAATTGGCAAAAGACAAAAACAAAATCCTTAAAGTGTCAAGAGAGAAGTGACTCATGACATGCAAGAGACCTCGACAGGATTAACTGTCAATTCTGCTTCAAACACCATGGAGGCCCCAAGACAGTAGGATCATACACCTAAAATACTAAAAAACTGTTACCCAAGAGTTCTGTTTCCAGCAAAACTATCCTTCAAAAATGAAGGCAATATTAAAACATTTCAGATAATCAAAAACTGAAGAAGTTAATCACCAGTAGGTCTGTCCTACAAGAAATACTAAAGGAGTTATTAATTTGCTAGAGTTAACCAATTCACAATGTATATGTGCCTTAAAGTGTCATGTTGTATAAAATAAAAACCATTAATTTTTAAAATATATTTAATAAAGAAAAGGTATATACAGTTGCTCCTTTGTGCCCACAGGAATTAGTTCTAAAATCCCTTAGGTTCCAAAATTTGCGGATGCTCAATTCCCTTATATATAATACCTAAATGCTCTGTAAATTATTGTTATGCTGTATTTTCATTTTTATTACTCTGTACTTTTGCATTGTTACTTTTTATTGTTTTGTCTTTTTGAATTTTTTTTTGATACAGTCTCAAGCTGTCACCCTGTGGCACTGTAGAGTGCTGTTATGTCACAGCTCACAGCAACCTCAAACTCTTGGGTTTAAGTGATTCTCTTGCCTCAGCCTCCCAAATAGCTGGGACTACAGGTGTCTACCACAACACCCAGTTATTTTTTTGTTGCAGTTGTCATTGTTGCTTAGCTGGCCTGG
>CAUYQV010123116.1:0-22848 GCA_963574575.1 Galagoides demidoff | reverse complement strand
ATTGTGCAGCCTTAAAGAAAAATGGAGACTTTACCTCTTACATGTTTACATGGATGGAGCTGGAATATATTCTTCTTAGCAAAGTATCTCAGGAATGGAAGGAAAAATGTCCAATGTACTCAGCCATACTATGAAAACAATCTATAGCTTTCTTATGAAAGCTATAACCCAGTTATAGCTGAAGAAGAAGGGGAAAGGGGAGCAGGAGGGGAGGGGAGGGTGGTGGCTGGGTGGAGGAAGGGTAATAGGTGAGACCACACCTACAGTGCATCTTACAAGGGTACATGTGAAATTTACTAGGTATAGAATATAAATGTCTTAACATAATAGCTAAGAAAATGCCATGAAGGTTATGTTAACCAGTTTGATGAAAACATTTCAAACTGTATATAAGACCAGGATATTGTACCCCATGATTGCATTAATGTACACAGCTATGATTTAATAATTAAAAAAGAACATTGCACCCAATCTATGTTATAGAACATCTTAGAAGGCATTCTGTCTAATTTGCCTCTTATGCCACTAGTTGAGGTAAACTAATATAAAGATTTGATATCTGAAAATAGGGTGGTGCCTGTGGCTTAAAGGAGAAGGGTGCCAGCCCCATATGCCAGAGGTGGTGGGTTCAAACACAGCCTGGACCAAAAACTTCCAAAAACAAAAACAAAAACAAAAAAAAACTAGACCTCATAAAACACACATTTATTTATTATTTGATTAATGCCTAACCAACACCATTAAACTCTAAACCTCCTAGTAAAACCTAGAGAAGGGACCTCAGTTACTTTAGATGTATGCATTTTAGAAAGAGACCCTTAATAAAGATGTATGCATTTTAGAAAGAGGACCTTTCAAAGTTAAGTGCCAGTAAGTCTAAATATTTTTTAACATGAGAAAAAAATGTTTATGAATAAAAGTGAATAAAGAAGAAAATATTATGTTGCAAATTATGTACAAGTAAGAATTGTCAGCTTGGCACCTGTAACTCAGCAGTGAGGGCGCGAACCACATACACCAGGGCTGGCGGTTCAAACCCAGCCTGGGCCTGCCAAAGAACACTGACTACAACAACAAAAAAAATAGCCAGTTGTTGTGGTGGGCACCTGTAGTCCCAGCTACTTGGGAAGGTGAGGCAAGAGAATTGCATAAGCCCAAGAGTTGGAGGTTGCTGTGAGCTATGACACTACAGCACTCTACCGAGGGCAACATAGTAAAAAAAAGAATTTTCACCATACTCTTAAAAAGATTTGGTTTGAAAAACGTGTCCAGTTTTCTTTCCAAATTCTGTTCATCTCAAGGATGAGTTGCCTTAAAATGTCATATACCTGTTTTGCTCTCTGAAAATTTGTGTCAAACCCCTCATCCTTCTTTGTAATCACTTTACAAATATAAAATTATTTTCCTCTTACATAAATAAAATATTTTTCCACATGATTATCTCAACTATTTTGTTTGAATTTCGTGCCTGGTAAAAGTTAATTGATGAAAATTCTTTCTAAAAAAAAAAGTCTATAAATTTTCAATTATTATTTGTCAAAATTTTTCTTTTATAAAATTTAATTATGAGGGTATATCCAACGTTGAGCAGATTTTTAATAAAATATTTTTTAGAAGAAGAAGTAATTTTCATGTATTATTTAACACCCACTTATGTCTCAAAAAAGAATCAAAGCCATTTAGGCTGCTCATCTCCAGTATGACTAATTAGTTTAACATTATGCTTCAGGTTTTCCTTTAAATGACTCTGGAAAAGACCTTAATTGTGCATTTTCCATCCAATTGAACTGTAAAAACAATGTGAGCCTGGCAGTGAGTATAATAAAATCGTTTTGTTGATAATTTGACCTCGCTACTGATAAGAAAGAGGAAGTGTTCTTTCTTTTTCTTTTCTGTTACCAGGGCTACCATTATATTTTTAAAAATAATTTCTTAAAAAGGTACAAAGCTTTTATTGCTGAACTTTTTTAATGGTGGGCTTTGACCCTGAGAAATTGTCAGGTGCTATGTACCAAGTTTTTCCAGGAAGGGCAAAGACGGGGATCATTGAACCCCCATTCTTCCTTCCCAGAATGTGGAACAGGTTTTAGGGGCTTTTTCCCAGAGGGACCCTGATAGAGAGTAGGCACCAGTGGCCAGAGTAACTGATTTCTTATCAAACCGTACCCTGGTGATTATTGATCAATCCCTTCTAAGATTCTCCTAAAGCAGTCTGTCTGTGGAGAGCAACCTTTCAGATTAAAGGAGGTTCTATGCCTTTGTAATTTGCACGCCAGACCTAGTAGTTATTCTGCTTTCAGAGTGATTAGTAGTAGAATTAGACCTTTCCACTCATAGCTCTTCCTTCCCTACAATATAAAATAGATAAAAGAGACCCCTGGTGATTGAAAGGTAGTGGCAAGCCCTGAGTCCTCAGCCTACCTGCAGTGGCTGTTGACTCCCTCACTGTCGTCCTGACTACCTCTGGGTGGCCCAAGGGCTCTGAGTGGCACAGTTTGGAAATCGCTGAGCCTGTTTCTCTGTCTCCTCCTGTTCCGCATCTTGTTTCTTTCTTGGAATTTATTTCAGAACCATATAAGAAATTCATTCTCCTTTTCCCGGGAATGTTCTTTTAAAAGAATGAAGTTGGTAGCTACATATAAAGGAGCAAATTTCAATATTGAATCGATTTAATGGGAATTTTAGATTCTTTTTCCCTTTTCTTGAGGTTTCTCTATCATTACTTTCCCCTAAAAGTAACATCCCTGTTCTAGGACAGGTTATAGTTGATAAAATTGTCTAGAAAAACTCACAACATTTTCACTTTGAAAGCAGGACACATTTTTCTATTCTATTTAGTCCCATACGTTTGGCATAGAGAGAACCTTAAAACAAAATGCCCTGTCTGGTTTCTCACTTCGGTTTAGATGTTTTGAGTTCCTCTTGCTGCTGGGGGAGGGGAGGAGAGTTGAGCTGATGTTTGCTACTGGAACATCAAAACAGGGGAGGGGTAGTTTGTGGCAAGCCCTCTGCTGACCAGTCCTGAAATATCTTTAGTGTGGGATCAGACATGCACATTTCCCTGGGGAAGGTTTCCTCAGAAAGGCTCATGGGGTCTAATAATTTGGATTATATATATAATGCTAAGCTTAGTTCTTTATTTCCATTGTATGTCTGAATACATCAAAAGCCTTGGTGGCATATCAGTTGTTGCCCTTCTTGCACATATGATCAATCTGGTGTGAATCATACAAGGCAGAAACACATGTACACAAATGCAGCTAACCGTAATCTCTATAGGGAAATACATATTTAAGAATATTCACCACAAGGCAGTGCCTGTGGCTCAAAGGAATAGGGCGCTGACCCCAAGTGCAGGTGGCGAGTTCGAACCCAGCCCTGGCCAAAAAAAAAAAGAATATTCACCATAGAGTTTCTGTGTTCAAATGTTGGGGAAAATCGTTGATCCTCTCTGTGCTTACTTTCTTCATCTCTCAAAAGACAGACAATAATACCTACTCACGAGAATTACTTGATAGTTACAAAGGAAATATTATACGCCATTCAGTTAGTATTCTGCTGGTGCATACTAAAGGTTCTGTAATTGCTTACTAATAGTATTACAAATAAGCATGAAAAATATTGGGTGTTATGAAGGCCGAAGAACAAGAGGTGTTATCTGAGAAGTTTCTGAAGAGGCTAACACAGCCAGGACTAAACACTGATGCATAATTATCCTATATGTAAGAAGCTCTGGATGCCCTCTGTCTGGGTGTGATCGTTTCTCATCTATGCTTAGATGCAAGGAGGTTATACTTTGGGTTAGCTGACAATACAGAAAGGAAAAGTAATCTAATGCTATTAAACTCTGAAGACTGAGATTACAGAGAAATGTGTATTAGTTCTCAAGCATAGGAAAAAGAAATTGTATTTCACTTCACCTTTTATATAGGAGCTTGATAGCTTAAGTTTGAAGTTTCATTTAAGTGAAAACATTGGTGAATTACTTTTCATTTTGTACTCTCTGACCTTGTCGGTCCAGGATGGCACAGAATTCTTTCACAGATTCTGGGGGCCTCAGTAGGCATTGAGTTGTAATCCACTATATTAGACAAAAATAACTCCCCCAGATCTCTTTGAAATAAATTATTCTCTAATTTGGGTTTCCTATAGAGGTGCAGTAGGACAATCCTCCTTGCAATTTTTGGAAGCTTCGCTATTTAACAGAAGGATCTGTCCATATACATCATGAATATCCTTTAAAAGCCTTTGGCTGCCTGAGTGGACCCATGATGCTCCATATAAAACCATCTTGAAATCTTAACAAAGGCTTTTTAATCATATTCGACTTAATCTTTACTGTGAGACCAAGATGGACCTTTTTGACATTATGAAAATAGTTTTTGTTTTGAACCCAGTAACATCTTTTTTACATTTTCTTTAACTCTTGCTTGAAAATTGAAGTCCACTGCTGTATCTATACAATAGAACAAGTTGACCACTCAAGCGACTGTAACAAACTGGTCAATATACAGAGGTGGTCAGCATAAGGAACTAGGCCTACTGTACTGATACGTACATGTGGTACATGTCTGATCTATTAGGTCAGCTTGAGGTAGTGTAAAGAGATAGTCAACTCTGGAGATTCTGGTGTATATGCGTATTGACATTGGGATTAGAGGAGTGGTATCTTTCTTATACTCTGAAAGTAAATTTTAACTAAAGTTGATAAATCAAGAAAAAGAAATATAAGCTCATTTTCTGATATTGAAGGAATACCACCAGAATTAATAACACTAATAATAGGCAAACAATCTCAACAACCAGAATGTTTAGAAGAAGTTACTTGGGAGACAGAAAGAAGAGAATTAGAAACCATTGCATATATTTTTCTGTATTATTTGATTTAATAATAACATGTGCAAGTTTTTTTTATTTATCGAAGTGCCTTTTTGACATCCTCAATTGGATCTCTCAAATAAGTCTTAACTAATAAAAAATAAAAACAATTCAACACTGAATTATGTCTTTTTCCCACTGTCTCCCAGGTCAGTTTATGGTACTGCTCCATATATCCAGTCATCCTAGACATTTCTGTCTCATGCCTTGTGGCCTATTTCTAAGCCCTATTACCTTTTATTTCTTAAGTGACCCTTCAGTATATATGCTTCTTTTATTCTCAATGGTTGCCTTTATGCTATGCTTTCTTTTTTCTACATTATTGAATTAGCATCTCAGTGGAATTCTCTCAATCCATTCTGAGCTTTTTCATTAGAGTCTGAGTGATCTTTCTAAACTGCTATGTGTTCATGTTTATTATTCTTGCTTTCAACACATGAATGGCTTTCAATTGCTCCTAGAATACAGAACTCCAATTTACAATGGGCAAAATGTGGAAACAACATAAATGCCCAACAACCCAGGAATGGATTAACAAGATATAGTATATGTATACCATGGAATACTATTCAGCCATTTAAAAAGAGGGAAACGTTACATCTTTTGTATTAACCTGGATGGAGGTGGAACACATTCTTCTCAGTAAAGCATGTTACTAAGAATGGAGAAATAAGAATCCAATGTACTCAATTCTAATATGAAGGCAGTAGATGATCTAATACAAGGGGTAAGGTAGGGGAATGAGGGATCTGGGTGGGGGAGGGAGTGGGATGGGGGTTGCTGTGTATGGCACACCTCTTAGAGGTTAGACACAATTATAAGAAGCAGTTTATCTAACAAATGCAATCAGTGTAACCTAATTCTTTGTACCCTCAATGAATCTCACGCAATAAAATAAAATAAAGAATATAGAACTCCTTCTTAACAGGGCCTAGATGGGGGCTGCTACGGCACCATGTTACATAACTGTCCCTGTAACTTTTTAAGTTACATGGTCTATTCACTTTTGTGTGTGGCCCTCCTCTGCCTTGTGTAACTACCCTTATCTGCCACCCACCCTCACCCTATTCAATCTTAGTCATTGTTCAGATCTTGGGCTTAAGGGAAGTTGACTCTGCCATATCCATCTCAATCATGTTTCTTTGTTATATGCTCTTAAGAAGCAATATTAATTTTAATTAAAATAATTCTAGTTCTCTCTTTTTTTAATTCATTTGCTTTTATCCCCTATCCAATATCCAGCATCTCTAGTTGAACGAGAAAGTGATAAAAAACAGTTTTTGTTCCCATTACAAGTTCAACAATTAATACCGTACCTGGCCAATTGTCTAAAATCTAAGTGACTTGTTATGAATGAATACATGGCTCACTGGCCACTTATTCAAGCAAACATTCTCATTCTTTCTATCAATATTTCTCCAAGTTACATTTGTCTGGTCTAAACTCTTGGTACTCTATAACTTGTTCTATTTCCATTTCTACTCTTAATTTCCACCACACAGTTTCATAAAAAGCTAAGAGAGCGTATTCCTTTATGTGTAAATGTACCTTGGAATGCCTTTGGTGCTTGAGATTTGCTGGCCTCCTGCTGATTTAAAAAGAAGAAATAATTTCTTCCACAGTTAGTGCTGATTGTCATTTTTCCCTCTTTCCTCAAATGTTCTTGTTCCTTATAATTTCTGTGTTATTTATCCCTCACATTTACCCCTCTGCTTATCTCTTGTAGATATATTTAAATAGTTATATCAGTTTTTAATATTTACATTTTGCAGATAATTATATATAGGCTGTTGTGTTTTGGGGAAGATGAACTTTCACATTCACGGGTAACCCGTGGTTGGTGTCACTGTCAAAAGCAAGAATATTATGTTCTATGAACTAAGACTGTATGACTTTTAAAATTCTGAAATAAATAAAGCACAAGGCTAAAGACAGAATAGGTAATTAATGATGATTTGAGTAATGCAAAATCAAATATTGTTCGAAGAGGAAAATCCAGTATGTGCCAGTCTCTGTTTTATCTGTAAGTTTGTGGGTTTTAGTGTTTGGAAGTGCTATGGTACAGGATACTCTCAGCCTCCTGAACAAAAGGTGGAGGAAGGGTTTATGAGCTTATAGAAGGAGGCTTTCTATTTTCAGGCGGAAACAGAAAAACAAACAAACAAAAACCACTGAGTTAGAATGAGATTTTTTTAATTACCCAAGATAGTAATATAAACTTGAAGCATCTTTTATTTGAAAATATATTCTTCCCAACTGCTCCATATTGCTGCCCTACACTATGGTTAGTTCAGGAAAAATGCAGTCTCAGGATTTTCTGTTACCAATTGGCAATCAGTGTTTCTAATTCTGAGACCAACTATTTTATGCATTAATTTGATTAGGTAAAATTGTTCCCAGCAGAACTACAGAAAATAAGAAATGACTTATTTTGTGACAAGATTTTTTTCTATATTTCAAATTGAATGCATGACAGAGGGAATGGCAAAGTTTCCCTAGTCTGACAGGTAGGTATTTTGACACGAATAGATGAAAAAGATCAAAGAGATGGAGATAAATTTCCACTTTATTCTGACTTCTCTGTCAAAGTACCGTAGAGTTTGACAAAGCTCTATTCTTTCACTAACTCCCACTTTCCATAAATTTGAACTGAGAATTTTCAATAAATGTCAGTGAAGATGCAACGTTCCTCTTGGTTTTTCTTGCATGAATGATCCAGGGTCACATTTTCTAAACAAAGGAAAATACTATAATCCAGCTATAAATTGAGAGGCTATTACATTGTGGAGACAGTTCCAGTAGGACTGCGAGGACTTATGATGTGTATTCTTTTTAATTCTCAAGAGACCCCAAGCACTTAATCTATAGACAGTTTTCGTTCTTTGAAATGCCATTGAAAGTTACATTTTTGTGACAAATGCTCAGTGTTGTTTATCTATATGATGATTCTTTATTGCTTTTTTTGGGAAGATGCTAAGATAAAACAACCTAAAGGTTAATATATAATCTTAGATTGTAGTATAGTTTGAATTTTGACATTAATGCTATATTTGAAGTATACCAGTGTCATCTCTAGCTGTACATAAAATAGCACATTTTATTGGTGGCTAAATGCAACTCAGTTTATGACCGGTCTAATAAAAATGTCCTATATTTGGGCTACTAGTTAAGAATAAAATAAAGAGAGTTTTAGAGTATATTATTTTCATCAAATGGACCAAAACTGTGAGATAATACATAACATAATACATAATTCAACAATTTTATTCATTTTGAAACATCAAAATCCATGTAACTAAAAACAAAGGAGAACATCCTCCCTAGACCATTTGAACTGATCCCTTCTGGCATTTACATTTCATTGTCTGAGAGTTATCAAATTTCTTCTGGCAGGTATAAATAATTTTAACTCTTTAATGAAGATAATAAATATTTATTCAGTATTTACTATAATGTATCTTAGATATTGTGCTAGGTATTATTGATTGAAAAGGATATTAAACGTTGTCTGCATTGTCTCTGATGTTGAAGAATTTATTACAAAAGAAAGACATGCACAGATGGTTCCCGACTTAGGATGGCTCAGCCTACCATTTTTCAGCTTTACAAGGGATTTTTTATCAGTATACAACCCCATCCTAAGTCCAGGGGCATCTGATATACATATTTATCATACAAAGTAATAAGTGCTTAAGTAGTGGCATATGTAAATGGAACTCTTTTGGACTACAGAGGGGATACTAATCATATTCTGTCTGGTGGACACGTGAAAGGCATAAATGAAAACAGCTGTCAAAGTGACATTACTAGAAGGGAGCAGTCAGCCAAAGAAAGGGGCCAGCTTCTTGAAGCTGGAAAAAGTAGGCAATGGATTCTCACTTAGAACTTCCACAAGGAACCAGACCTTGACTTTAGTGCAATGATACAAATTATATATTTGTGTTGTTTGAAGCTGCTATGTTTGTGGTGATTTGTTTGAGTGGTAATAGGAAGATAATGTGTATATTCACAATAGATAGTGGTATTGTTTTATAGGGTTGTTTGTAAGCATCTCCCGGGAAGTGAGCCATGTGTAGTTTAAAAATTTGTTTGAGCCATTCTCCTGTTTGCTCTTAAGGAGGCTCTCTGCTACTCACTGCGGGGGTCCTGCCCCAGGGACAGGGTCCTTTAAGACCTGTGGAACTGGCAGCAATCTACTGGGGAAAAGTAAAGTTAAAAGCGGTGAGAGATAAAGAGACGAAACACAGAATAGAGTTTTCAAAGGTGGGTACAAGGGTCCATCCACAGCTTATGGGGCATCAACAAATGGCCCTGAGTCTTTGTTCCACCTAGCTTTTATTGAAAGCTACTTTCTTATGTAGTGGAGGGGAGTAAACTGAGGAAGGAAGTAAGAAAAAGTCAGCAGTTTTTATAAGTAAGCCTATTAGTTCTTATTCTGTCTATAATCATTAACTTTAAGGGTCTGAGCAGCCTTGAGTGATTTGGAACTTGAGCCTTGTGTGGTGGTGGCCCCCTCTGTTTGTGGTCATCCACACAGATTCATTGGTGGGGGGTTAGACCCTTCTTAGTTTCTCTGTGGAGCTGACATGATGGCATCAGTTCTCCTCTGAAGAATTGGTGGAAAAGAAGAATTTTCTTCTTATTTCTACCCAAAGGCATTTCCCTCCACGATTACAGTACAAGCCCTCCTGTCCATATCTTAGGGTTTAAGCTGTCCCCTTGATCTCTGCCCTGGCCATTATACAAATTCTTACGGTGGGTATTTGCTTTAACTGTTGACTGTGCAGGAGTTGACCTGGGTAATGTTTCATTCCAGGCCTTGTGTGCAGTTTCCACCATGGACATTTTCCTTCAGCATGCTTACAGATCACAGGTGGGGTGTTTGTAAGATGTACGCCTTACAGGCCAGGGTTCCAGTCAAAGCAGGAACTGCCCAGACAAGCAATTCAACTGCTAGTTTAGGAGTAAGCTAGCTAAAAGTTTTTTATTCTGCCTTTCTCAACTTATTTCTCTATGTTCCCCCTTTCTGGGGGTGTTTTCCCTTGCCAAGAATGGGGTTTCGGTCCCATTCTCCCTTCACTTACTCTTCCACCTCCGTTTCTCATGGACTCATTGGTATAAGTCCTAGAACCTTAGAAAAAAAAGATTACCTTGAAACAGAAACAGAGCAAAAGCCTCAAGTATGATGCTTTACGTATTTTTCAGCTGCTTCAAGAACTTGAATAGAGACAGCTTAGAAGCATGTTTTCTGGGGACTACTACCATCCCCAAGCAAATAGTATTCTACAACTGTATTTTCTTTGACCATCAGCCAAATAAATTAATCAAAATCTATACATTTTACACTTAATTCTGGATGATGTAGTACAGGTTAAATGTAGACATTAATGCTATATTTGAAGTGCAGAAGTATGATTGGTGGCTTAGTCTATACCCAAGAAACCCAACACTTGAATTTCTGATTACACTCAGGAGAGTTGAAATAAATACATAAAGATCTTCACAACCATCTTTCTAGGACAGACTGAGGCAACAGAAATGTTCCCAGTTTTTTTTTTTTTTTACTGGGCAATGATAAAAAAAAAATTTTATTCAACCTCACAGGCTTAAAAAACAAAAACAATTCCACTCGTCTTCTCCATCTCCATTGTGACCATATGCTCTGTTTCGCCTGGGACACTCAGAAAACATGACATCTAACTCCATCCTATGCTGTGGATTTCCCCGGCTTCCATCCTCCTTCCCTTCCACCTGGATCTGAACATGAGAACTAGCATTAAACATCATAACTTTTCCATAAAAGACTGAGATTGAAAAAAAAAATTTCCAGTTACACTCTCCAGCAAGAAATACTCCTTTGATCACATAAACTCAGAAATAGTGATTTATTTTCCATACAAGCTACGTCTTGGGAAATCAAATTGCTACAGTAGAGTGACCTCCTTTTTGGATTGATGCTGAAAGCTGAGCTCCATAAAACTCATGTACATACCCAGAAGACAAATTTTAACCAAATATTTAGACTATTACTGATATAAAAACAGAAACAAGGCAAAGCTTATAAAGTGTCATTAGTCTGTGAGAAAGATGTTTTAAAGATGCTTTAAAGAAACATCTTTTTAAAAAGTTCTATTCCATAGGGCGCTGGCCCATATGCCAGAGGTGGTGGGTTCAAACCTAGGTCCAGCCAAAACTGCAAAAAAAAAAAAAAAAAAAAGTTCTATTCCAGGGGCAGCACCTGTGGCTTAAAGGAGTAGGGCACCGGCCTATATGCCAGGGGTGGCGGGTTCAAACCTCCATCTGGCCAAAAAGAAGGTTCAAACCTCAAACCTGGCCAAAAAAGTTCTATTCCATAAGATGAAGTATTATTCTAGCTGTTAGAAAATTTTATAAATTATTTTAATTTACAAAATTTTTTTAAAAGGCTTAGAATTCTTCCATTTAAATCAAATAGCTCCACATCTTATAAACTTGGAAATGACCCTGAAATGAAAAATAATAATAATAAATTAAAGAAAAAATCAAGGATAACAGCAAGAGAGAGAAAGTAACTTTATTGTTACAGGATTTTCCATCAACCAAACTCTGTAAAGAAGAAAGATTGTTTGCATGGCAAAAATTATTAATGTATAAAAGCAAAAGAAGAATTAAAAAGAAGAAGGAAAGGAAATAGTATGGAAAGATACTAAAGAATTTAAAGAATAAAATCAAGAGATACACTGCAATTCAATAAGCTTAGACCATAAGCCTGGTGGTTTGGATTGAATATAAAAGAATCAGAAGGTATGCTTGGATGAACACATTTTAGCAACCAGATGGAAGCAACCCTAAGTCTGCCGAATCAAAATAATAAGTAGAGACTTTCATTGTTCAAAGGAAATTGATAGTAAGGTATGCTTCAATGGGTTCTACCAGACTGGAAAACAACTTGCCTCTCAATACCAATTTTCAAAACACACATCTGAGAATGTACCTCTGCTGCTCCAGATGGAAGAATAAGGCAATGTTTCTTTTTCAGTGACCATGAACTCCATACTTCCTGAAATACTCTTTAATAACCATTGATTAGGAAGATGTTGATAATGGAACCCTGTTGAATCCTCTTGTAACAGTGACGTTCACAGCACCACAATACATGCTGGAAGCCATTTAAAGAACACCTTTGGAATAATTATTGGGATCAAAATTATATGTAGGATAGAATCTATATGAAAATAACACTTGAATTGCACTATATTAAATAAATATACTCACTCTTCTCTGGGTCACCTCAAAGTTTCAGGAAAAAAATAGGGAAATAAGGATCTTCTTATAAAATAATAAAGCCACTGACCTTGTAATTCACTCTACTTTCAAAGACATGTTTAATTCTGAATTGTTCTTTTTACTTCTCTTTATTACCCCCAAAGTAGAGCTATTTCATCTACAACCTTGGAACTTACACCTGGCTTTAGTTTACAGTAGATTATCTTTGAGTCATATAAAACCTGTTTAGCTGTAACCTCTGGCATCTGATTACTGACATGTTTTTTTTTTTTTTTTTTTGGGGGGGGGACACATTTGTCCTGGGATTATAGCACTTTGTTTAATAATCCTGAATGGATTTCTGACTTGGGACCCTCTTTATCTCTTTTCCTCCCAAATAATTTGAGCTTTTATTATCTTTACAGGATTTCGTGTCTTATCTTCATTTTGCTTTTCTTGACATATCCAAGATTATCAAACAACCTCAGTGGAAGTTTCACCTTCAATGTTTAATCATAAAAGTGGCAAAGATGGATGTTTGAGCTACAGTCAAGCGACAAAGCTACTGTCAGAGATGGGAAATTAAAGTAGGAAAGACATATCCCTGGCTTTATCACCCTGCTTGCCAGTCTCCCATCATTACTTCTTGACCAGATCCATCCTGAAGTTGGTCAGTAGATAAGTAGAAAATCCCAACATCTATGATGTAGTCCTCAAAATCTGAAGACACAAAGAAGATGCGAGTAGGTGAACAAGGAATCTGGGTAGAGGATACACCTAACACAAGATATAATTTATTTAATGTCTAAGAAAATTCGTGTGGTAGATTACATCATTTTAAACTCCCTTTTGGTGATTTTTGCAATCTTATAATCCACATTCAAGTTGCTCTTTTCCTTTTCCCACTTTTTGATGTTGAGTTTGGCTGTGTAAATTTATTCTGGCCAATGTTAGCAAACGTGATGCGTGATTTCTTACACAGTTTGCCTTGTCATCTACTTTTGCTATTGCCAGGTGAACAAACCCTTAGCTTGGGTGCTCTTCAAGTACCTACTCCCTGCCCTTCCCGAAAACAAAGAAAACAAAGAAACAAAAGAAGATGTTCAGCAGTAATCCCCCAGTGAACCCATAGACCTGAAGCCTGAAACAGATTTCCCAGTGGGCCTGTGAGAGTGAAAATGATGAATGTTTTTTAAGTCACAGTACTTTGCACAGGTTTCTTAAGAGCACAATACGGTGCAGCTAAATGATGTACTATGCGTGGTGCTCATTACATGTATCCTTTTAAAATTCTGTGTTATTAAAATAGCACCACAGATGAGTTGGAAGAGCTACTTGAAACTGAGAGAACACACTAATTCTGTGGTCATTATAATTCATACTCCCTGGTGTCCACTCTTAAGTCCCAATTTTAATTGAGAGATGTGATATTGAGTATTATAAAAGCAGTGCCCTGATAAAGACTTTTTGGCCTAGATTGTTGAATAAATACTCTTCTTTTCTACATGTATTCTTTATTTTTCTTATTAGGGCATATACATGATGTATAACAGAATCATAAATCCCCCTGCTCAGTGCATGTACTCGGACATTTTCAGACTCTAGCTATGGTGCCCCTCCTTTTTTCCATTTCCCTGTCTTCCTGCTTGGTAAAAAATAATAACATAAAAACAATATTATACGCAGTCTTTGTTACTTTTAAAAAATTATATGTCTAAGATTCATCTGTACCCTTTCTTGTTTCTCTACTTTATTCATTTCGTTATGATATAATATTCAATGGTACTTCTGTACTCTGCTTTACTGAATAGTTTTCTTGTCAATGGAAAATTCCAAACTCTAGGTTTCCTGAGTATATGTTGTATAAAAGGGGGTAGTCATAGAACAAAAGGGGTTATAATTAAGCCTACTTGGTTAATATCGTCTTGCTATAATATGCATAATTGTGGTCACCAATCACAGAAAGGTGGATTTTTCTAATGGTTCTTAGGTACCAGATATTGAGTATATATACTGCACCCACTCAGACTGTAAAAAGCCTACTAAGATTGTATTACAGGGTATAATGAAGAAATCTCAGTGGATGCATAATAAATACTAATATTTATGAAATTAAGGAAGCTATTTTCAACTTTAAGAAAATAAAGCAGTACTTTTCACAAACACAACTATAACATATTCCTAATTATTGCAAAAATGCCTATAAGTACAATTGATACTGGACAGGTGGTGCCCCAGCCAGCTTCAGCTGAGTGGGGCTGGAGGACCTGCCACCTTCGTCTTGGTAGTGTTGGTAGTGGCAGCTGGCAGAGGAACCAGCAGGCTGGAGTAGGCTAGAGCATTGACAACCAAGGAGAGCTTTCCTCCCCCCACCAGAGGCTCCAATAGCCAAAAAGGACTGGATACCAGGGGGGAAGACACTGGCATGTCCTCTTCCTCCCTGATTGGTCTATTTTCAGGAACCAAAAGCTCATTGGACAATAGCCCCTATATAAACCCCTGAGTAGAAAACCCAAGATCAGATCACTGCAGACCTCTGAGGGAGAGAGAGCAGAAGAGCAAGAGCTGTAACACTTGTATCCTGCCCTGCAAGGAGGTTTGGCTCTTTGTAAGAGCTGTAACATGTGTATCCTGCTCTGCAAGGAGGTTTGGCTCTTTATAAGAGCTGTGACACTTGTACAAAACCTATCTTATTACTGATCCTGTTCTGCAAGGTTTGGCTCTTTGTGAGAACTGTTTAACACTTGTTGAATAAAATCTAACCTACTGTTGATCTTGTGGTCTGTCGATTTATTCATCGAATCGTTGAGACCAAGAGCCTGGAAATCCAGTATCAAAAATCCAGTATCACAATGAAAAGGAAACTATACATATTTTACAGAAAGCTAAGTTTAGTTTAAAAAAAGAGACCATAACTCACCACCAAAGGTAGCCATTTCTATTAAGTAGAAAGACTGACCCTGGATATTTTGCAGAGCACGCTGGAGAAAGAGAAAGAAATGTCTCCCATAGAAATCAACTGATTAAAAATTCAGAAACAGGCTGGCTGTGGTGGCTCAGACTGATAAACCCTGCACTTTTAGGGAAGCTGAAGCAAGAGGATCTTGTGAATCTAGGAGTTTGGATTTGCAGAGAGCTGTGATCACACCACTGCTCTTAAGCCCAGGTGACAGAATGATACCCTATTAAAGAAAAAAAAATCAGAAACAAAGATTCTGTATGAGACAATGCATAAAAAATCCTTTATTTAGCAAATAGAATACCAAAATTAGAAATAGCTCTCCTAACCAGACAGTTAGGGTAGGATCATATAAGACTTTCTTGACAGAGGATTCATTTATGTTTATAAATGAGGAAACTGACAGTATACATAAAGAGTTCTTGATTTTTTTTTAAACTGATGGAAATTAGTAGACATTATAACCTGAGTGTATGCTGTTCACCATTTATGTGTGTGTATAATTCCAAAGTCAAATCTAGTCACTTTCAAAAGATACTTTAGATACCCTTTTGAATCCTCAAGTTTTTTTTTTTTTTTTAAAGGCTCTAAACATCAAAATATGTCTGCACATAGATGTACTGGGTGGCCACATTCTGATTATAAGAATTAAAGTTCTGTTGCTCAAAGAAGCCAGACTTAGATAAGGGCCTCCTTCTTACATAGTACCATGTACACGGTACTTAGCACCCTCCAATGTGCTTCAAATAGCAGTGCCACATAGCCAGTCAGAAGCAGAGGCCATGGAGTTTCCAACCACTGGTTTAGTTATCTTCTATCCACATTTCTGCCTAAACTCCAGCTCAATTGCTAACATCTATAAAAAGCAAAATGTTGAGATTCTTCTCCTATATAGGTATATGTTTATTTAATATAGGTAGCTTGAATAGCTACCATGATAATTAAGATAAAACAATTTCTATAGAGGAAGACTTTAAATTTTAACCCAAACTATCTATTTCTCCTATTTTTCAACTTTATGCCCTTGATCACAACACAGGTGAGTGAGAAACGATGAATGAATAAGACGTCCATGTCATTAAAGGAAAACCACCTGCAAGGCAAGCCATGTGGCTCTTAGGCAATCTTCCTCATCTTTGCATTTGGAATTGTGCATTACATTCTATATATTCTTTGCCAAGGGCAATTAAAAGTGTTAAACGTATAAAGGATTATTCTGCAAAGGATGCTGTTAAACAGCCTGCTATCTGCAAATGAGCTTAAATTTTAGCTGATGGGATTTAGCATGCTCATGGTCATTGCTTTTAATATTGACAGAACATTCCTAGAGTATGGATCGATAAGGAAGAGATGTTTGAGAACGTACTGATGTGGGATTAGAAGCACTGGTGCTGGTAGAGGTTTCCAAGGGAGACTTGTAAATCCCTCTTCCTGGAGCCTTTTGATAGACGCCTTGCAGTCTGGCATAGTGAAATTGTGTCCTGCCTCAAGCAGAACTGATGATCTAATGTGTAGTGAGCCCTTCCAAGACTATGGCAGAGAACTAAATGCGAGACAATACCCAGAACAAAGCCTTGTGTCAAATAAATTGTTGGGATCCTTCTTGAGGTCTCAATTCCCTGCAGCAACAGATGAATCTGGGCAATGGTTCTATGAATAAAATAAATCACCTCACAATTAACTAGGGTGTATATTGCATTGTGCTTTAATCATAATTTAAACTAGTTTTAAAAAGCAGAAAAACAGACCCTGTAGTAAAAGTCTTGTTATAACAATTAGAATGTCTTTCTATGAGGTATTGTGGAACGATGGTGATGATTTTATGCGGTAAATTACTATGTTTGGGGAGTTCCTGGCAAGTGTAATGATAAGCACATTAGATGCTCCTAGTGTACTTTTCCTTCCTTTCACAAATTTAATGAGAGGGTCTGGTTTTGCTCCATCTTACCATCACAATTCATGCACTATTGAAACTTATCACAGCCCTCTTAAAGACGTGCTCCTATCTCAAGCTTAGTTCTCCCCCTGCTTCTACCTAAACTCAGATCGTTCAGTGTTTCCTTCCCTTTGAATACATTCTTCCAGTGCTTGTTCTATGCTCTTGAAAGCCCATTATGTCCTCTGAAAAATATGTCCCAGGCTGATATTGTTTATATGCCAGATGGCGCTTCACCTGCAAGCTCTTCCACAAGACATGGTGCTGTGAAATCACCTTCACTCTCACTGTTTCAAACACATCTCTGCCAGTGCAGATCAGGACTTTTAAAGTTCACTTCCTGATTTCTAACAACTCACTGAATGTCTTCCAAGCTTGAAAACATGCTTTTGCAAAAGAAAAGTGACGCTTTTAAAGTTTGCAAAGCAGCAGGGATTCACTTCTTTAATGGAGAACATTCCAATCTGCAATCCCAAACTGGCAATGTGGGGTGTCACATTTCCTACAATCTGTGGTGAGGCCTGCAGGTGTGAGAGCCCTGCCACATGTTTAAATGAGCACAACCGCTCCTCCTACACACTGCGGAATTAACCATTTATTTTTCTCCGTTCTGTTTTCTTGCTACAAATCATTTTCAGGAACCAATTTAGAAGGATGCATGGTACTCCAAGGATATTTCTGCTTTATTTCCTTGTCTTTATGAATCTCCTAATGAATATCCCTGATCATTAACAAGTAAACTTAAGTCCCATTCTCTCGTGCTTTATAAAACTGCATTACATAAAAAATAAACTAGAAATCAAAGCTCAGCTCTCAGAAGAACACTGAGATACAGCTTCTTTTAGTTCACTATTCTCTTACTTCTACCTCTCATCTAAACTTAACATAGGAGATAATAACGCTGCAATAGGACACACAGGATATCTAAAATTAAAGGACTAAAACCAAAACCAGTAATAGCCTGGTCCGCTGCTTTCTTTGTGATTCTGCCTAAGCTGTGCAAAGCGTCTAGGTTCCTATAAAAATAGGGTTAGTGTAATTAATAAAAGAGACAATGTCATCTATTTAGCCAGTGAGCCTCAGCAAATATTTATAAAGAAATCACTTACTACAGCTGGGCACGGTGGCTCACACCTTTAATTCTAGCACTCTGGGAGGTCCAGGCAGTTTAGTTGTTTGCAAACAGCCTGAGCAAGAGAGATATCGCTTCTCTACTAAAAATAGGAAAAAAACTAGCTGGGCATTGTCATGGGCACTTATAGTCCCAGGTGCTCAAGAGCCTGAGGCAAGAGCATCACTTGAGCCCAAGGGTTTGAGGTTGCCAGGAACTATGATGATGGCACTCTACCCAGGGCAATGCCAGCACACTCTACCCCTGTCTAAAGATAAATAAATAAATTAATGAATAAATAACTCTATGGATCAACTTAAGAAGTTTAACAATGAAAATGACAAAGTACTGATCCCAAATGAAAAACACCAGGTTAATCATAGCTCGAATTTGAGACGTTGGTGTTACAATCCCGGGAGGAAGCCCACAACTAAGTGATCAGGGAACAGAGCTGATCATCTTACCATTTTAATCATAGATAGCAAATGTGTAGTGATGCAGGTACTGAACTAAAAATATTTGAAGATAATTATATGTTCCTTGTCTTAGAAATCAGGGAACATTTTTTCTTATTTCAATCCTGGAAAATATAAAAACAATTTGTGTGAATCAAATTAATGGCAGATAACAGCTCTAAAGTAATACTGTTTATTTCCAGTGCTATTAAGTAAGTGTAAAATTGCCTAGCAAATAAAAGGAAAGCAAAATGCCTTCAATCTTCAACTGTATGAAAAGGGAATTTAACATAATTCTACTTTTTCTCTTTGCAGGGAAGGCATAGTACATAAAAATCAAGGAAAAATGGTTAAAGAATAATTGAGCCAGCCGTATTCTGGGTCTTGTTGGGAGATGTTAAAGTAAGTGAAAGCACAATTTTAAGTTTTAGATACTTTATAACTGATTTGATAGACACAGGCTTTACATACAGGAAACTACTGAAATACTGTGTCATTTAAGCTAGTACATAAATTTTGCTGATTATGAGCTCCAAAATATTCAAGTGACAAAAAATGATTGCTCTGAGACAGAATTTTTTTTTTCTTTTTTTTTAGTAGATACAGGATCTCCCTTTTTTTTTTTTTTTTTCAGGCTGGTCCTGAACCCTTGAGCTCACTCAAGCTATCCACCCACTCCGGCCTCCCAGAGTGCTTGGATTACAGGTGTGAGCCACCAAGCCTGGCCCTTGAGATGGAATTTTTTAAGAAAGACTTTTCTAAGTAATAAATCCTATAAGTAAGTCACAAACAGGACCAGGGTTTTAATCCTCTCTCTATCTCTCTAGTACATAAGAAAGAATCAGATCCCTATTGTATACCCTATAAATGTTGAATGGAATGGAGTTATTCTCTCAGCACACGAAATTTGAATCACTTACTAAGACACAGGTAATGAAGTACCAAGATGAAGAGGCTGTAACCCAGATGAGAAGACATCGAAACAGAATTGTGGCTGTGCTGTCACACATAATGGTGGTAGACCTGTGAAATGCTGATGGATTTTTTTTTTTTTTTTGGAGACAGAGCCTCAAGCTGTCCCCCTGGGTAGAGTGCTATGGCATCACAGCTCACAGCAACCTCCAACTCCAGGGCTCAAGCAAGTCTCCTGCCTCAGCCTCCCAAGTAGCTGGGACCACAGGCACCCGCCACAACATCCGGCTATTTTTTTTGGTTGCAGCCGTCATTGTTGTTTGGCAGGCCCCTGGCTGGATTCGAACCCGCCACCTTGGGTGTACATGCTGGCACCTTAGCCACTTGAGCCACAGGTGCTGAGCTGAAATGCTGCTGGATTAATGGTCTGTAAAGGAAATAGCAATCACTCAGAGGAGAGAATAAATTTTCTGCATGGGATTCTCTGAGGAAGAGATGTTATGAGATACTGGTATTTCCCACAGGTAGTAAGGGGCAGGACATTTCCAACAAGTAAAAGGCTCAGAAACATGAAATAAGGATATTCCATTTGGGGCATGTAACTAACTCCAT
The DNA here is from genome assembly GCA_963574575.1 of Galagoides demidoff. NCBI lineage: Eukaryota > Metazoa > Chordata > Mammalia > Primates > Galagidae > Galagoides > Galagoides demidoff. Next base: position 2,740 of record CAUYQV010123116.1, on the reverse strand, counting down.
ATAATTGGTATTTGAGCAAGTTTATTGTATTTCTGGAGGAGGCCCAAAGGTTGCAGGGTTTAGCAAAGATTGCAAATCGATATAACATGGACAAAAAAAGCATCTCGTGGCAGGGAATAGAATAGGTAAAATATTCAGTGTGAATGGGGCAGGAGAAGGGGTTATCGGGAAAGACCAGCACACCTGGTCAAGATCAGTGGTCCTGGAATTCAGTGTGCACTAGGGGCGTCTGATTTTTGGACTTATTTCTTCTGCCTCCTCTCTCCTCTAGTTTCTGATTCAGTAGCTCACAAGTAGGGCTCCGTAACTTACATTTCTAATAGGTTTCCAAGCAAGGCTGACACACCAACTGGTCTGGGAATCACATATTAAGAACCCTTCATATAGAATATAAAATCACAGAAGCCCTTTAGCACCATTGAAGAAAGTTCATAAATTCTTGGATCAGGAATGTGAATCTTATAAATGTTAATAAACTATAATGCCTTCTTACACCTTATAATACTCAGACTGGCAGTAAGCTTGAAAATGTGAATATATAATACGAAAATGAGTTTACATTTTAGAAATGATTATTGAAAATATAAAATCCCACATCTCGGGGCCAGACTGGGTCCCCTCCGTTGACAGACTCGCGTGCCCTGGGCGTGGAGCCTCTGCGCTGTGCCCTCACCGCTCCAGCTAGTGTCTCCCGACTCCAGTTAGAGCAACCGGACAGCCAAGGAGCCTGAAGGGACCATGAGATGCCTTCCGGAGTTCCCTGAACGTCATAAAATGATCCTAGACCAATTGAAGGAGCAGCTAGAGCAGGACCGGTTTACTGCCATCACCCCGATTGTCACATGGTTTTAAGGCCCACAAGGCTGTTTTGGTTGCTTGCAGCCATGTCCTTCTGCAATTTTTTTCCATATTGTAAACTCAAACATAAAATCATTAGACTACAAACTATGTATCTTAGAAAATGGAATATATAGGAATCACAAGAATGCATGAAGAAAAATGTGTTGGTACTGTGCCATTGAATTTTGGCTTCTGGCTTTCTTTTTCTTTTCTTTATTTTATTTTATTTTATTTTTTTTGCAGTTCTTTGGCCAAGGCAGGTTTAAACCCGTACCTCCCCGGTATATGGGGACAGTGCCCCACTCCTTTGAGCCATAGGCGCTGCCCTTCTGGCTTTCTTCAGTTTGAACAGATATTTTTGTTTACCCCAATCGTCCCAGACAGCCATCTCTTCCATAGAAAGAGTGGTGATGGCAAAATTTCTAGAATGTTAAAAAAAAAAAAGAAAATTACACACCCACGTGCCTTTCTTGTCAGTTTTTTGGTTTTTTTTTTTTGCAGTTTTTTGGGTCAGGGCTGGGGGCATGTCCAGTCTACGAAAATTAGGTCCATTGAAGGAGATGGCCAATGTTTGGAGGTGTTCAGCTATGGAGGTTTTACTGTAATCCTAAGAATAGTAATACTATGAAGAAAATGATGTTTTAATAATAATATTATAATAAATTCTATTATACAGAATGGATTGAGTTGAAGGGACAAGAGAAAAACAGGCACTAAAGTTACCTTTTGAGAGGATACTCTTCAGATTTGCTTTATAAACACAGAATTTCTTGTTATTTCTCTGATATGACCTTACTATACAATGCTTAGCATAGCATTCCCCTTGACATTATTGTCAGTGGAGTATTTGTTCAGTAGTTTATATAAAGTTAAAATTCATTGATTTTATTATTAGTGATTTTCAGTCAATTGAATTTGTGTTTGACTGCCTGATAAAACCAGCAATGCTTAATATCCTGAATATTCTGAGGGGAGGAATTGGGTGGTGAAGGGAGAAACTCAATAACACTGGATTCTTTAAAGTTATTGGCAGGTAATAAACCATATTTTATCTTTAAGCATTTAATAATTTTACTCTGCATCGATATAGCCAACATTGTCAAAAAGTAGCTTCATTTGTAAAATTAATTGTATTTTTACTGTGTGAGTTGTAATATTAATATTCTAATGCTGTCATTGATAAGGTAGACAGGAAATAATCTTTAGAAAGAAATAAAAAAGTCAGTAAATAAATTAATTATGTGTAACTTTTGAAGTTTTCGCCTGTATGTTTTTCTGTTTACTCTCATTATTTTCATTTCTCCATGGTTTTTGAGTATTAGTAGTCACGTTAAGATTGGTAAATTAGATGATTAGTTGTCAAAATTCAGTGATTTAAGCCTTGCCAGAAACTAGTGAACCATGAAATCAGAGAGATAATTCTTTAGTAACTGGTTTATGCTCTGGATTAATCCCATTAAGGCTTTTTAAAAATTAATGTCAATTTTCATTGTTAGACCAACTTCCACATTAGGAAAAATAACTTTCTCTTCCTATCAGCTGTTGCTAAGGTGAGTAGTGGTATAATTTTTATGGTAAGCCTGGCAAATAGAGCACTCAAGAAAACAAAGTTTGTGCTATGTAATCACATAATGCTTTCCAGCATCTAACATAAGTCACCTTTGAACTATCAGCTCTTTTTTTTTTTTTTCACAAATAGGATTCTTTATTTGTCATTATTAAAAGCCTGAATTTTAGACGGATTCTTGGACTGGTGGTTCATATCCATCAACTTGTTCAACTTTAGCACCTGTCTCGTCCCCAGTAGCTTTTCCAGAACTACTACCTTCACCATGAAGCTCCATGAGTTTTCCCAACTCAAACTTGGGTTTCTTCAGCATTTTTACTTTTCTAACGAAGA
>CAUYQV010123112.1:0-27707 GCA_963574575.1 Galagoides demidoff | reverse complement strand
TCACACAGTTAAAGGAATAGCTACTCCTTGAACTTATGTTCCTTTTGATTCCAGTGTGGAGCTCTTTCCTGCGTACTGGTCGGGTCCCTGAGCTCTGCAGTCTGTATTCTTTTTTTTTGAGATGGAGCCTCAAGCTATCCCCCGGTAGAGTGCCATGGCATCACAGCTCACAGCAATCTCCAACTCCTGGGCTCAAGCGAGTCTCCTGCCTCCACCTCCCAAGTAGCTGGGGCCACAGGCGCCCACCGCAACGCCCGGCCATCTTTTGGTTGCAGCCATCATTGTTGTTTGGCGGGCCCTGGGCTGGGGATTCGAACCCGCCACCTTAGGTATACGTGGCTGGCGCCTTAGCCGATTGAGCCACAGGCGCCGAGCCTGCAGTCTGTAATCTACCTGTAACTCATCCTCTTGCACAGGAGGGGCACGGGGAGCTGGCTCCGCCTTCCTCAGGGGGGCCTACAGCTTCACGTGGAAACATGGGAGTGCGCGTGCCCTGCTCCTTGGCAAATCTCACGCCTGAAGGTGCTCCTGCTCCCATGGCTAGATTTGACCAATCGGTGGTGAAGCATCTGACTGAAGACATACTAAGCAATTCTGTTGCCCGGAATTTTTGTACTTTGGAGCAGGTCTTTCTTTCTGGAGACAGAAGCCATACCAGTACGCGACTCAGAAGTCACCAGCACCGTTCTTTTGGTTCTTGTGGAGAGAGCCAGTCTGCAGGGAGAGGGAACGAACCTGACTCAACCCCACGAGCCAGCGAGCAGTTTCCAGAGTCCGGAGGGAGGACTTGGCAGCGTTTGCGCTCCCAGATCTGTTTGCGTATCTGCCTTTCCTGGGGTGTGCTTGTTCAACCCTTCCTTGGATACTGTGCACTAACGAGTTTCCTTTTCAGACACTGAGCTTAATTCAAGCTTTGTTTTTCTTATGTATAACCAAAAATACCTCGTCATAATATAGGATATAATGAGAAAACAGACGAACAGCCACTTAGAAAGCATCAAGTCAATTAGGAGAGTATACAGGTGCTTTATGGGGACCCATCTTTGTGACCACACTGGACCCTCACTATCTGACTCACCAGGTCTCAGCCTCACACCCATCCGGCAGAACCCACACGCTCCGTGTGTGTGTGAGTGTCAGCGTGCACCATCTGGCGACCGCAGGACAGCAGCCCTGCTCCCACGCCAGCTTGCACGGTCTGCATTTTCAGGGCCAACATTTCAGGCTGGGGAAAGACATCTGTTTTGGCTCTATAATGACAAGATCCGTACCAACTGCTGCCATCCTTGCCTGGCAACCTCCTGGAGAAGCTCAGATTTAAACTTTCGAGTGAGAAGGTTTCTCTCTTATCCTTTCAGAATGATTAAAGCCTGATCAAGCTTTAGTTCTAGGCTAGGGACTGGAAATAAGGTTTCCTGATGTTGGGTTCACTAGATATGAGCCTGAGGTAAGTGTTTAGGGGCATGGGATTCATGGAGGGAAGGCTTCAGTAGACATCATCGTAGATTCTCACAGGTACAAGCCCTCAGCTGCCATTCCAACCCTGCTACCCGTTAGAATAATTAAGCCTACCTTGCTTCCAGTGACTAGGTGTTCCTTGTGGTGTCCAATAATCTGGAGTCTTACTATCCCCATTGCTTCCAGGGATCTCGGTTCTGTTCCAGCATCTACTACCATCAATCCAGCCTCCAGAGGAAAGCTTCCCAAGTATCCCGGGCTGCTGGCGCTGTCCTTATCAATGCTTTCTTATCACCTTGGTAATGGGGCACGTTCAGCCCTCCCTCCAAGGATACAGTGAGCTGGTGTGCTTCATTCTTGCCCAGTAGACCCGTTCCAGCACACCACTTCTTGGAGCCTTTTGATGCCTTTCTCAGCTGTCTGCCATGCAGTTCTGGAATCTCTGCACCACTTAACGTGAGCCACCACTTTACTCAAGCTGCCAAAACTCATCCCAGAAGCATATGAAGACCATCTCTCAGAGCCCCTACCAAGATGTTAAATTCTATAACTTCGGCAAGTGCCCCTAAATGACAAGGTCACCATCCAGTGTAATACTCTGCCTTTCTCGATCCCTCACCCTCAGAATCTATCTACGTCCTGCTCTGTCCACTCCATTTAGTCCACAGCTCAGCAGGCTCAGCACATGTTGCCATCTGCCCTTTGTTATTGGTCTGGTAACCACAAGAGGAGGTGGAAGCAGATCCTGAGGAAGATCATTATCTTACAAGGCTTTTGCCTCATTTGGACTCTCTCCATAGCCTCAAGCAAATCTGGACTAGGAAGAAAAGGTCCCCAGGGTTGGGGGATATGAAAGTTCAAGCTGCTCAATCACACCTCCCCAGGTATCCTCACCCTAATCTCTCTCAGGCCCTGACTTGGCATAGCTGGATTGCCTACACTTTCAGCTTTCTGTGAAGTTCTGCCAATCTGCCAATGACCTTCTCTGCAGGTCAGGAAATCCTCTGCCCTCTAGCTGTAGGTAATGAGGGTCTCTTTGAATGCTGCACAAGGAGCCCTCTAACCCTCAGATTTTACTTTAAATTGGTTATTCTTCAGGGCTTGTTATGCTGTCTTTTCAAAGCATCAGGGATGGTCAGCACGACATCATCATTATAATTTATATTTTTGTGTATCTTTTCAATTTTAGAGGTATTGCAGGAGTCTGTTCACTCCTTCCATTTGTGTCCTGTGCTGGGTGACTATAGGTGAATGTCCTCACTCATCGACGGCACTGCAACCTCTGCCAGGTGTACAAGACTGCACCTGCCGTCAAGGACAGTGTCCTCAGACCCCAGTCCAAATACCATCCTAGCGAGCTGCTTGCCAAGCCCACTCCTGGTGCCAACTCTCCCATGCAGCTTCCCTAGCAGCAGAAACTAAGACAGCATTTCAGGTACTCGACGAGGATCACACGATTCTGTGTTGCAGCTTCTCTGTGTTCATCTGCTTGACTGCCCCCACCCTCTTTCTTCTTTTTCTTTCTTTCTCTCTCTCTTTTTCAAGGCAAACTTCTACCCTTCTACCCTTCACACAGCCAAGATTGGCAGTATAAGACAAGCTTAAACTTCTCTTCAAATAGAAGTCTTTTGCAGTATCTCTGATTTCTAATTCCAAATTCTAGATAGAAAAAGAAAATTCTGATTGACCAGCCAGAATTGAAAATTCTGAGCCAACCAGCCATGATCACAGGCCTATCCTATGGATAGCAGGAACTTAGAGAAAAGAGTAACAGGTTGAGGAGGTGCGACAAACTTGTCTAGCAGAGCTTCCATCTCTAGAAACAGACCAGCCAGCTTATTGACATGAGAGACAGAGTAATTTACAGAGAACTAAACATCTCCGTTCTGTTGTTGTTTGGCAAAACTGTTTGCTTCAATAAGGTATATGGGAAGGAGCACAGCCTTGTGTGAAGACCAGTAGAATGGAAGATTCTTGAAGTCAGAGGGTTGTTTATTTTCTTCACTAAGGTATTTCCAGTGCTTAAAAAATTACCTAGGTCATAGTTAGTTGTCAGTATATTTCTCAAATGAATGTATTAATAAATACCTAATATCATAAAGAACTGTTTTGCAGTCCTAGATCCACACATTGGAACCTGGCTCAGTTTTCTCATCTTTAAAATGGGAATAATAACTGCACCTATTTTACATGATTCTTGCCGCCGAGGGTTTGGTGAATACTGACTCTTTGTATTGACCACAGTTCCAAACGCATGGTAAATATTCAATAATATTAAGAGGGAATTGGGAGACAATAACAGCTATTGCAGTTTTCAAAAGCAATAGAATGTAGAGTAAATAACACATTCCCTAGAGACAAATGCATTTTCCTTTTTAGTAGAATTGAGATAATAATACAATTCAGTAATTAGAGCAGAAGCAAAGGCCGTCATCCCTGCAAAAGCAGATCCTTCCAGTAGGTCAGACAAAAAAAAAGAAAAAACTAAAAACTAAAAACAGCAGCAGCAGCAGCAACAGTAAAACTGTCATCGTGAAATCTCTTCTGACAGTTCCGCCTCTCAACCAGTAGTCTTTACCCTGCCTTTTCCAAAAAACCTGTTACGTGTTCATGTAGGAATGATTTGAGGAAAATAAAACACATAACAGATGCTGTCTTTACTGTGTAAGAGGCCTTCAGGATACAGCCAGGAGAGTGTAATTAGAAGTTCATAGCTGCAGGGACGAAGGCTGTGTCTAACTCTTCTACCTGCTCTTTATTTTTTCTTTTTCTCTCCACCTCTTGCAAACAGCACAGATGGGGAGGAGAAAAGCAGACGAGTCAAACTGGTACATTACGTGGGCACAAACAAGTTGGGGAAAAACATCTTTGCATGGTGAGAAAAATTCCACTCCTTTCTTGGACAATTTCTGAAGTATTGGAAACCATGGCGACTAATATAAATGTAGCCAGTGCATTGTACATTCTCAGTCTGAAACAATAAAAAAACAAGTTGAATCTCTTTAAAAATGTTAAAAATAAACATAACTTGGACAACAGACTTCAACTAGCTTCTTTTCACTGATGAAAACTCATGAAGATTGAACATTTTCAAGGAAAAACAGCTACATATATTTAGTTCATCTAAATGTATATGTATATGCAGTCATATCTAATAATGCATTTATGGTATATACGCAGAAGGGTTGTAGTATATGTATCTATATATAATAAATATGTACCATCCCAAGGGTGGGTACCTATTTATCCCTTCTGGAACAAAGCTTTGTTGAATAATGATAATTGTATATTAATAACTACAGTATATGAAAGTATTAAGAATATGTAACACGTTATTAGTATCATTCAACAATGCCAACTGCTAGAAGAAAAATCTTAGCACTAAGGATACATAGTATTGGGCAAATATAATTGGGAGCATACAGACTAGGGCAGAAAAAGAAACATTAGTTACATAATAAAAAATGAATACATAATTATAATACAAGCAGCTCTAAGTTAAATGAAGGAAAAGCACGTGAGTATGTATGATAGGGGATCTAATTTATATAGGGGATGAAAAAATCGCTTAGAAAAATGAAGTGCTAACTTTTGACAGCATGAAAAAGAACTGTGTGTGATTGTAAAGAATCTCAGAGACTGATCCTTCACTGGTCCTCATTAGAGAAAGCTAACAGAGGAATCAATTATTTCTATTAGAGGAAAGAGAACAGTCATGCCAGCTGTGTGTTGCAGCACAGAAAACTCTACTAATGCTTAGAAAACGTCACCAGAGCCATTTGAGGATGGACCAAGTCGCTGTTAGAACCCACTTCTCTAGAGAAGCCAGAGACAGTGAAAGGAGGAATAGTGACCAAAAGAAATCCTTTTCTTCCCTTGCATCATGAAAAAAACTGATTTTTATCTCAAGTATAAATCACTTCATGAAACACTGTGCTCCAATATGTAAAGTGGACCCATGTGCCAATTAGTTAAAATATCCTGCCATGGCTTTTTTTCTATGGGTCTATTTTAGATTTCAAAGTTCAATATAAACTTTAAATAAAATTCCTCTCTTTCTACAGAGGCATTATTGAATGCATTTTCCTAAACAGTGAATAAGAAAAGTGATTTACCCTGGGTCTTTCCATAGTTGCTGCTTGGTCCGGGAATAGAGCTTATTTATTTGGACTCCGACTTTTGTGTATTAACAAGGACCGTATTCCCTGCCCTACATTGGGAACTGAAAACTTAATACTGACTTGAGAAATAAAATGAAATAAAAACAGTAAGTAAACCACACGGTTGAGAAATTATCTTTACATTATGTTGACTTTTTCACATCCTGAAACACCCTGTTTCCTGCCTTTAATGGGTCTGAGTTTGCTGTGCTCAGCATAATTGGACACAGCTGCCTGCATTTTCTGCCAAGGTGTGAGGAAAAATGGAGTTATTATTAGAACTTGAAATAGCAACCTGCCTGGCCAATGTAAATCTTAAGATTCAAGTGTTCATTGGTTGTGAATTTTCCATTGTAAGGGCACCTAGAAAGTCTCTTCACTAATAGGGAATCTGGAAAAGAAAGCTGAAAAGCACCCAGTATCCAGTCAGAAAATTAATTGGTTGACCCATCCGTAATGTCAGAGTCAACAATAAAGACATCAGACCGCACAAAATTGGGCTCTCCTCAAAATGAGTAACTGCAGGCAGCAATTTCAAGGGCTTGAAAGTAAAGCTCATGATGCTTTAAGTCAGAGGTCTTTGTTAAAGCATAACTTCCAGGGAGAAGTAGGTTTGAAATCAGCCTTGGTTTGGGTTTCCTTAGGAGCAGACTCTGAGACAATGACTGAAATACACATAGTTTATTTCTGCTAGATGCAGGAAACATTAGCGGAAAAGAGGAGAGGGGCAGGAGAAATGGAAGACGGCCAGTCAAGGGTGCATCATTAAACCAGATGCCATAATAAGCAAATAGAGCTTAACCTCATGGGAAAAGTCCGAGAGATTTTGTTAAAAATGTCTTACAATTATCCTACCAAAAAAGCAAGAGAGCTGGAGTATGTATACACCAACTCCTAAGGCTGCTCCCAAGGGTGTTAATTCTTTGGAATTTCTGGCCTGCCAGAGTAGGAATAGAGACACCTTCAGTGACTGGAAAAGCCCTCAGGGAAAAGACATGAAAATACTGGCAATGGGCATCAACTACAACACAATAAGAGTTTAGAAAATTATGATTAGGAACACTAAGGGGACTGCTTCAAAATTCTTCTGGGTATAAAGGTTTGAGGGTCAAATACCAACTTCACCAGATTGGCAATAACTTCCAGGACTACTACGTGCATGAAAATTCTAAGGCAGATGTAGAAGGACTCTGAAATGGTTAAAGATTTCTGCCATGGGCAGGATAGGATAAAATAATGAAATGTAAGCCATGTATTTATCATATCTAGATTATGGGTTGGGAAACTTTTTCTACTACAGGTCAGATAGTAACTATGCATTGTAGGTAACATATACTCTGCATGACAGACTTGAATCCTGGGGTTGTGGGGTCTCACTTTGTGCGGGGGCAAGTCTGGAACTAAGTCTTTGGGTACTGTACTGGAATTTGGGACCACAGGTGTCTTTCTGGTGCTGGATTTAAGTGTGGAAGCCCCAGATTTGGGGCCCTATGCAAAGTCCTGTCTTCACTTCTGTGTTTTTTCCCTAAGCAGACAACATCTTTCAATGCTGTGTTGCCTAGAATTGGGGAAGGGCTGACATGGGAAATGTAAAACTGTCCTTTCTACTTTTTTAGTGTGTATTTCTTATTACTGTGGTACAACCAGTTAATGTGATTTCTGGCTTGCTTTCCTTATCTCTTATTCAGGTATTTTCATGCATGGATAGATGTTCAAATTGATGTTTCTGCAGGGGGATGATTGTGGAAAGTACTATTCTGCCATCTTGATCTGCCCATTCTAATTCTTCTTTCAGAAAGTGTATATATATGCACACACACACACACACACACACACACATCCATACACAGAGGGTGCCAAAGAATGTGTGCACATTTTAAGAAAGGGAAACACTGTATTAAAATTGTAATACTCAATACATACTGATAACATTTGTTATCCGTATATTGTATCTTGTCTCTCTGGTAATTGCAAACCTGACTTCAGCATTACAATGTTAGCACAGTTTTTCCTTTCTTAAAATGTGTATACATTTTTTGGCACCCTCTGTATACACTACAAATACACACACACACGCACACACACATATATATGCACACATAAGGAATGCATTTATTTTTATAGTGGTTATAATGTAATATACCTAATTTATAGACACAAATACATAACCACATATATGAATATATATGATAATAATGTTGGTTAGCATCAAATACTATTTCTTAAATGCTTAACTTATGTGACAGCATGTTTGGTAAGAGCTACATATAAATTATGTTGTTTATATATTTTTCAACATAAATTTGTTTATTAATTTAAATATATTTGAACACATATGCCAGGGATTGGGTTATGATTTTAATCAATAGTCACAGGGTAGAAATTAGTACTTTTCCCATTTGAAAGAGGAGAAAATTATTGCTCAGGGCCATAACATGTCCCAGAAGGCGTCACAAGAAAGCAGCTTAACCTTGAGTACTACCATTTTGATCATAGATTTTGCTCATTATTTGTCATGTGTCACACTAAAGAGAAGTCTCAGTAAGAAGACTTCAATGAGACTTATGTAGTCTTAATATTTTGCAATAAAAAATCAGTTCTTCTATAACTAATGTCTGGTCATGCTACTTTCCACTAAAGCTCTCGAATATCATTTTCTATTGTGTTGTTAAGCCATTGTACTTACTCTTTGTTCACTGCCAAGAAGCTATTTAGTTAGAAAAAATGTTACCTTTACTCAATTAGTGAGTAATACGTTGACATTGAACAAGAAATGCTAAATTCATTTCCATGTTTTGACTTTTATTTTTTTATAGTACCTGTATTTTAAAATGATATATAAAGAAAAAAAATAAAGTGCCAGTGACAGACCCCAAAGAAATGGAGTGGTATGAACTCAAGAAATAAATCAAAATAAATGTTAATGGAAGGTCAAGATAACTTCCAGAAAATACAGAGAAAATAACAAAATAAGGAAATCGAGTGAGCAGAATGAGAATGTTAACATAGAGATTGTTATTAGTACAAAAAATAGAAATTTTAGAGGTTAACAATATAATGAACAAAAGGAAAAATGCAATAGAAAGCATCAGTGGCAGATCAAGCAGAAAAAAGAAACTATGAACTCAAAATAGGTTATTTGAAAATGTATGAGGAGAAAAAAAATGAAAAAAATACATTTTTCATTATTTGCAAGAGAGCATTGAAAGGGCAAATGAATGAATCACAGAATTTTAAGAATGGAAAAGAAGAATAAAAAGATTATTTACAGAATTAACTGTTCTTTTTTATCTAAGTTTTCTCTGGCTATTTGAGTTCTTTTTGGTTCTAAGTGAAGCTTAGAATTATATATTTTTTAATTTTTGTGAAATATAACATTGGAATTTTGACAGGATTGCCTTGAATTTGTATATCACTTTAAGTAGTAGGAACATTTTAACAATATTTGTTCTTTTTTTTTGGAGACAGAGTTTTACTTGTCACCCTCAGTAGAGTACCAGGGGTCCTCACAGCTCACAGCAACCTCAAACTCTTGAGCTCAAGTGATTCTTTTGCCTCAGCCTCTCGAATAGCCGGACTACAGGTGTCTGCCACAACACCTGGCTATTTTTAGAGATGGGGTCTTATTCTGGCTCAGGCTGGTCCCCTATCTGTGAGCTCATGCAATCTACCTTCCTTGACCTCCCAGAGTACTAGTATTACATGCATGAGCACTCAGCCTAAGGATGTTGGTTCTAATAATCCATGAGCAGGAGATGTTTTTCCATTTGCTTGTGTCATCTGTGACTTTTCTTCTCAATGTTTTATAGTTCTCCATGTAGATATCTGTAAGCACCTTTGTTAAGTATGTTCTTTGGTATTTTTTTTTTTTGAGACACAGCCTCAAGCTATTGCCCTGAGTAGAGTGCTGTGGCATCATAGCTCATAGAAACCTCCAACTCCTGGGCTTAAGTGATTCTCTTGCCTCAGCTTCTCAAGTAGCTGGGACTACAGGCACCCACCACAATGCCTGCCTTTTTTTTTTTTTTTGGTTGTAGCTGTCATTTTTTGGCAGGCCTGGGGCTAGATCCAAACCCACCAGCTCTGGTGTATGTGTCTGGCACCTTAGCTGCTTGAGCTACAGGCACCACCTATTCTTTGGTGTTTTATTTTATTTTATTGTTAGCTATTGTGAATGGTATTGAGTTCTTGCTTTGATGCTCAGCTTGACTGTTATTCATAAGGAGTCTTTTGGTTGTTTCGGGGGTTTTTATATACAAGAGCATGTAATCAGCAAACAGGGACAGTTTGATCTCCTCTTTCCTAATTTGGGTGCCATTTATTTGTTTCTCTTGCCTGAGTACTCTGGAGGGAATTTATAATACAATGTTGAATAAAAGTGGTAATGGTGGGTACTCTTGCTTCTGAAGGTATCACATTACCTGACTTCAAATTATACTATAAATTATATAGACAGAAGATTGGTGGAAGCCTAGGACTGGGAGTAGGAGATTTAATTAATTATAAAGGGGCATAGGGACATTTTTGAAAATTAGGAAATGTTCTAAATCTGGATTGTGTTCATGGTTGCACAATTGCAAATATTTACTGAAAATTATAGAACTATATACCTAACAGGTGAATTGTATATAAATTATATTTCAGTAAAGCTATAAATTTTTGTCATTAAGGAAATGATGGGCGAATTAATTTTATATGTTGTCCAAAGTAAAATATTTGTAATTTTAAAAATGCAAAAAAAAAAAAAGAATGACAAAAGGAAATAAATAGAAGAGCCTTAGTTATCAGTCATCAGTTATCAGTACATATCAGAAGAAAGCTTGGTTTCAACAATCAATTTTTTCTCTTGCTCTGTTTTCCCTGGATCTGTGTCAGTTGATGCACCTTTTCTCTGAGTGATAAAGGGACACAATGTGACTGCTAGAAAAGCTGAGAAGGTCCGGATCTTCATCTTCTCTGGAGCTGCAGAAGTAGAAGTAATCTAGTTTGAAGACGCATGGGAAAGGTACCTTAGAGTCCTATATCTGTATGAGGTAGTGGCCTACCAACACTTAAATTCTTGCCTATAATGCTCCCTCACTGTTGTGACTTAAGATACTTGTTACATGTATCAGATATTCTTATGGATTTTTAAATAAAATTAGCAACCTGAAAAAAAATTATACTATAAAGCTAGAGTAATAAAACAGCTGGTACTGTTGTAAAAGTAGACACATAGACCAACGGAACAGAATAGAGACCCCAGAAATAAAACCATCTATCTACAACCTAACTGATCTTTGACAACATACCCTGGGGTAAGGAAGTTCTGGGAAAATTGGATAGCCATATGAAGAAGAATGAAAGAGGACACCTATCTCTTACTATTTATAAAATTTAATTCAATATTGATTACAGACTTAAATGTAAGGCATAAAACTATAAACATTTCAGGAAGAAAATGTAGAAAAAAGTCTTAGATATTGGTTTAGGCAAAGAATTTATGACTAAGACCACAAAGGCAAATATAGCAATAACAAAAATCAATAGGGCTTAATTAAATTAAAAATCTTTTGCACAGCAAGGGAAATAATAAACACAGTGAAGACACAACCTACATAATGGGTGAAAATATTCACCAGCTATACACCTGAGAAAGGACTAATATCCAGACTCTACAAAGAGCTCAAATAATCATCAGGAAAAAACAAACAAAAACAGGTAAAAGTAGGCAAAATCTATGAACAGAAGTTTTTCAAAAGAAGACAGACAAATGACCAACAAACATAAAAAAATTTCAGTATCTCTGACAATCAGGGAAATGCAAAATAAAACCACAATGAGATGCCACCTTACCTATGTCAGAATTGGCATTATCAAAAAGTCAAAAAACAATAGATGTTGGCCCAAATGTAGTGAATAGAGAATGCTTATACATTGTTGGTAAGAATGAAAACTAGTGTAACTACTATAGAAAACAGGATGGATATTCCTTAAAGAAATGCAAGTAAACCTACCATTTGACCTGGCAATCCTACTACTGTACACTTACCCAGAAGAAAAGAAGTCATTGTATCAAAAAGATATATGCCCCTCTATGTTTATTGGAGCACAATTTACAATTACAAAGATATGGAACTAACCTAAGTGCCAATCAACTGATTAGTGGGTAATGAAAATGTATTACTTAATCCTAAAAAGGAATTAAGTAATTTTTTTGCAGCAACTTGGATGGACCTGGAGACCACTATCTTAAAAAATGAAAGAACAAATACTACATGTTTTCACTAATAAGAGAAAGCTAAATCATGGGCATATGTGCTCATAAAGTTGTGTAAAAGACATTGAGAACTAAGAAGGCAGAGTGTGGAGACTTATGAGGAAAGAAACTCTACCTATTGGGTATAATGTGCCCCATTCTGGCGATGGGTACACTGAAAGCCCTCACTTCTGCATGACACAATTCGTCCATGTAACAAAAAAAAAGAAAGAAAGAAAAAGAAAAAAACTTGTACCTCTTACGTTTTTGTAAAAATTAACAAAAAAAAGGATTCCATATATCCAGCCATCCTGCTACTGAGTATATACACAGAAGAAATGAAAAAATCCTTTTATCATAAGGACATTTGCACTAGACTTTATTGCAGTTCAATTTACAATCACCAAAATGTGGAAACAGCCTATATGCCCACCAACTCAGGAATGGATTAACAAACTGTGATATATACTGCATACCATGGAACTATTCAGCCATTAAAAATATGGAGACTTTACATCTTTTGTACTAACTTGGATGGAAGTGGAACACATTCTTCCTAGTAAAGCATCACAAGAATGGAGAAGCAAGAATCATATGTATTCAGTTCTGATGTGAGGACAATTAATGACCTAGTACACAGCAGGGTGGGAGAAGGGGAGAACAGAGGGAGGAGTAGGGGTCACACTCTGTGATACACCTTTGGGGGGCAGGACACAATTACAAGAGGAACTTTATCTAACAAATGCAATCAGTGTAACCTTGTTCTTTGTACCCTCAATGAATCCCCAACAATTAAAAAAAAATCAAAGAGGAAGAAATTCTTAATTCATTTTATAAGGCCACTACTATGTGATACTAAAACCAGACAAGGACATAACAACCAAAAAGAAAACTATAGGCCAATATTCCTAATAAACATAGATGAGAAATTCCTCAACAAAATTCTAACAAACACAATCTAACAGCACATCAAATGATTATATATATGATCAAGTGGAAGTTATCTCAGGGATGCACGGTTCAACAAACACAAATCAGTAAATGTGATACATCATATAAACAGAAAGAACAATGTAAACCCTATGATAATCTCAATAGACACAAACTATGAGAAAATTCAGCATCTCTTTATAATAAAAACTCCTGACAAGCTAGGCATAGAAGCACCATACCTCAAAATAAGAGACCCTATATAGAACAGACCCACAGCTCACATCATTCTGAATAGGGAAAAGTTGGAAGAATTTTCTCTAAGAACTGAGACAAAACAAGGATGCCCAATTTTGCCACTCTCATTCAACTATTACTGTAACTCCCAGCTGGAGCAATTAGTCAAGAGGATTAAAGAAAAGATATCCAAATTGGAAAAGAAGAAGTCAAATCGTTCCTCTTGGCAAATGACATGATCTTTCATATAGACAAACTTAAAGACTCTACAAAAATTCTTAGAACCGATAAACAACTTCAGAATAATTGTAGGATACAAAATCAAAATTAAAAAATAAGTAGCATTTCTATATACTAATATCAAACTGGCTGAAAAAGAAATCAAGAAAACAATCACATTCACAATAGCTACAGAACAACAACAACAAAGTAGGAATAAGTTCAAACCAAGAAGGTGACAGATCTCTATACCAAAATCATGAGGCACTGATGAAGAAATTGACAAGGACAGAAACAAATGAAACAATAACCCATGTTCTTGGATTGAAAGAATTAATATTGTTAAAATGACCATAATACTCAAAGTGATCTACAGATTCAATGCAATCTCTGTCAAAATACCAGTGAAAATCTTCATGGAAACAGAAAATACAAACCAAAAATTTGTATGAAACCATAAAAGATCATAAATAGTCAAAGCAATAATGAGTAAAAACAGAAAAGCTGAAGGCATCACATTACCTGATTTCAAAAATACTATGTGTAAAACTAACTACAAAGCTATAGTAACCAAAGAAGCATGGAGTTGGTATAAAAACAGACACATACAGCAAGAAGACAGAATAAAGAACCCAGAATTAAATTCACATATTTATAGCCAATGAATTTTTGACAAATGCAACAGGAATATACATTGGAAAAAAGACAAACTCTACTGGGAAAAATGGAAATCTGTATGCAAAAGAATGAAATTACACCCCTATCTCTTACCACATACAAAAAATCCAATTAAAATGGATTAAATACTTAAATGTAAGACTTGAAACTATCAAACTACTAAAAGAAAACATAAGGAAAACACCAGGACATTGGGCTGTTCAAAGATTTTATGGGAAAGACTTCAAAAGCACAATGAAGAAAAGCAAAAATAGGTAAATGGAATTATGGAAAACTAAAAAGTTTCTACAGAGAAAAGTAAACAATCAATAGAATGAAAACAGGACGTGTAGAATGGGAGAAAATATTTGTAAACTATTCATCTGACAAGGGATTAATACCCAAAATACATGAGGAGCTCTTTAAGACTCAATAGGAAAAATAAATACTGCTATTTAAAAATTGGCAAAGGATCTGAATAGAGATTTCTCAAAAGAAGACATACAGATGGACAAGCACATGAAAAAAATGCACATCACCAATCCTCAGGGAAATGAAAATCAAAACCAATGGAGATATCACCCCACACCAATTACAATGGCCATTATCAAAAAGAAAAAACATAACCAAGGCTAGTGAGGATTTGGAGAAAGAGAAGCATGTTGGTGGGAATGAAAATTAGTACAATCACTTTGGAAAACTGTATGGAGGATCCTCAAAAAACTAAAAGTAGAGCTAACATATGATCAAGCAATCTACAGTATATTTATCCAAAGGAAAGGAAATCAGTGTATGGAAAAAATAACTTCACCCTCACGTTCACGGCATCACTATCTATAATAGCCAAAATAGGGAATCGATGTAGTGACCATCAAAAGATGAATATATAAAGGGAATAAGGAATACACATAGAATAAACAATGGAATACTATTCACAAAAAAGGAATTAAAAAAGCCAAAAATAGGAATGAGAAAAAAAATCAAAAATAGGAATGAAAAACAGCCAAAAAAAAAAAAAAAACCAGGAATGAAATCCTGCCATTTTGTGGCAATGAAGATGAACCTGGATGACATTATGCTGTGTAAATAAGTCAAGCACAGAAAGATAAAAGCAACATGTTCTCACTCTTGTGTGGTAGCCAAAAACTTTGAGCTCTTGTAAGTAGAGCGTAGAATAGTGGTTTTAGAGGCAGGACAAGATTGGGAGTAGGGGAGGGTAGTGATAGTTTGTTTCATGGACACACAACTGCAGCTACATAGAGAAATCAGTTCCTAGCATCCCTTAGCACTGTAGGATGACTAGTATTAACAATACTTTATTATATGTCATCACATAACAGAAGAGATGATTTTCAAAGTTCCCAATACTAAGGAAAAGTAAATGTTTGAGGTGGTGGATATGATAATCACCCTTATGAATTGTTATGCCTTATAAATATGTATAAAATATTACTCTGAACTCCATAATATGTACAATTATTACATACCAATTAAAATGAAATTAAATTGAATTTTAAAAAGGAAGAATTGGCCAGCACTGGCTGCTGGTGGATATAGGCGAGATGAGCTCAGAGTTAAGAGGTAGGAGATATGTGCATATGGCACTGCACACAAAGCACGATATCATTCTTTACAGATGACAAATCTGTGAAAAGTGAATTTGAGTTTCCCTTTTACTGGTAATTTGTCTGAAATTTCCCCCCTCTAGTTCATAGGCTTTATTAAACCTGCGGTCATATCTGCCTTGTTTGCTGTTGAGTTAGCAACATCTAGCTTTGCACCTGGTTCTTAATTAATAATTTTTCAATGAATGGATAAATGCTTCAAATAGAAATTTTGGCTCAGGGAATACACCACAACCTTAATTGCTCATATGCCTTAACAGCTGGGCCTTTGGTTGCCTTTTATGTGCTCAGAATTTACAAATCTGTTAAGTTCTTCCTGATTCCTAGGACATGGAGGAACAAATTGATATCCTCAGTTCATAACATGGTGTATAAAAAACATAACCAAAAAAATCGTATTCTAGCTCAGAAATAGAGCACGAACTGGTATTAATCATTTTTGACTTTCTGTAGGTCTGGCCAGTCCTTGACAAATTTAGAGGTAAAAAGAGACTTACACAGTCAAGAAAACTGTCCAATCGACCCAGCTATGTGGGGAATAAAACCTTGGTACAGCAGCACTAGTTTGTACATGGTTGCAAACTAATCAGGGAGGGAGTGATGTGGTTGCCAAGGTTTGCTGGGCAAGAAGCCAAGAACAAACGCGCAGCACACTGAGCTCAGCAGAACATCAATGAGAGATTCCATATTCCTGTGGCTTTCCTGGGAGCAAAGAGCTGTCCAACAGGATGAACCCTTTCAACACTTCATTCTGTTTAATGCACAGCACCCCTTCAGTGAGAAGTGTGTAATATATGACATATTTGGTTGTTTTAACTAGAAGCCCTAGCACATTATTATATACACACAGAAAGCAAGTGCCCTTAGGATATGGAGTATTTAACTGTGATTAAATCCTTTTATTCTAGTTATTTTAGGGGCATAAAACAGTCACCATTTGTTATGCTCATGGATTCTGTGAACTGAGGATACAGACAAGGCATAGTGGGGTTGACTTCTCTGGGTCACAATACCCAATGCTTCCCTTGGCAACACAAGAATGGCCAGGAATGACTTGAACAGCTGCAGCAGGAACCTTCTGGAGGAATCTTCATTACATATCTAACATTGGAGCTGGGTGAACCTGAAAGTGAGAGTCAGCTGGGACTGCACTTATTATCCAGCATTGTCTGAATATGACCTCTCCAGATGGCTGAGGAGTTACCAGCACAGAGTTTCCATAACCTGATATCCTCAAGTTAGGTAGACTACTTTAATGGCAGTCATGGCTCTGGGAGCAAATTTTCCACATGATAAGGTAGGAGCTGCATGGCTACTGATAGCCCATTCTTAGAACCACATAGCAACACTTTGACTATACTTCCCAGATCCAACAGGCAGAGATAAAATCCATACCTTTACATGCAAGGAATGTCAAAAATTTACAGCCATGTTTTAAACCCACCACACTCATTACTACCTATCTGATTTGCTATAAAATTAATTTAAATACTGAAAAACAGGAGAGCATGGTGGTTAAATAAAGGCTGGGTTCAAATATACAAGTTCTGATGAGTTTGTGTACTCATCCTAGAAAAAGTGCTACATATGTCATTTCTGAATATCACCATGGTCACCTTTGAAGCACTCCCCTTGAGAAGCTCTGCATTGATGTCATTGTCTTGTCCACCCTTCAAAGAACTCTTGGAACTCTTTCTGGAATGGCCATCAGAGCTGAGCTGTTATTATATTAACCTTGATGTCCTGAATGTCATAAAAATGTCTTCCTTTCAATATCTCCTTTATATTATGGTTAAAAAAAAAAACTCATTGAGGGTTAGTTCAGGTGAGTAAGAAGGGTATTCCAATACAGTATTGTTTACTGGCTAAAAACTCCCTCTCAGGGTGGCACCTGTGGCTCAAAGGGAGTAGGATGCCAGCCCCATATACCAGAGGTGGTAGGTTCAAACCCAGCCCTGGCCAAAAACTGCAAAAAACCAAACAAAACAAACAAAAAATACTCCCTGTCAGACAATGTCGTGTCAGCTGGTGCACTGTCATGATATAACGTGAGTTGTTGGCCAAGATTTTCAGTTAAGATTTTCCTGTTTCTCTATCAATGTTTACTTAGTCTGATATGATCACATTCAGGCAATGATTTTGACTCACAAGTCTAATAATTTTTGAAATGCTTTCACCAGTCTGTTCATTACTGGCTGCCCTGACCTGTCTTCATCAGTGAAACTTCCTCTCTCCTCAGAAAAATGTTTAATCCATTTGTACACTGCTCTTTTCTTCATGGCATTATTCCCCTAAATTTGGACTAAAATGTCCCTGATTTCTTTTCCATTCTTGCCACGTTTGGAAAGAAATTTAATGTGTTTGTTGCTTTAATTGAAATTCTGACATTCTTGTGATAGCACATAAAAACATGCAACAAAACAACAAATACCACTCAGCAAGATACCACCACACAGCAACAGGAACACAGCCGTGTCACATCGATATTCCAAGGTTATGAAACCTTACCAGGTTGTTTATACAGTGCTGCCAACGTGAGCACGTGGTGTCAAGTTCACAGAACTAATTGTCAAGCCTCATAAGTTCTCCCACTTACTGGCTGTGTAACTTTGGTTGCAGTACTTCACCTTTCTCGGTCTCAGTTTCTTCCTCTATAAAATAGGGTGATAATTACCATATCTGACTCATAGTGCATTTATAACAATCCAAGGAGTTAGTGAAGTGACTAAGATAGCATTTAAAACAAAAGAAACACCAGTAAATGTAAGCTATGTTTGCCCACTTATCAATATCAACACAGTGGGCAGCAACTCCATGCCAGTAACTGTGACAGTATCTAGGGGTACAGAGATGAGATCAGTGACCCTGATGAGCTTGTGCTCATAAAAATTACAAGAGCATCTAATATGTGTATAGATCCAAGATAAAGTTGTGTAAGGAGGAAAATGCTGGTCCTGGAATCAGAGGCCAGACCAGACAAAGACCAGAATCTCACACCTCTGGTTGTTTCAGCTTCTCAATGTGCAGGGTGGGAAACATATGGCCTTCTGAATTCAAGAGTATTCTTTCTAAAGCACCAAAGGAAGCAAAGAGTCATAATTCTCTGGTGCACTCCTTTTAATAAAAGATTTGTTATGTAAAATTTGGATTCAGTCAAAAGGCTGAACCTAAGGAGCAGGAAGGCCACAAGTTTCCTTAAGGCCACAGGTTCCCCACCCTGGCCAGGAAGGTTCATAAGCTCTAATATATTGTGCATATGTGAGTGACCATCATTTCCTAGGCTTCATCAGGCTCAGTCCTGCAGAGAGGCTTTTAGGCAATGTCTCCAAACCAATTTTACAGAAGAGTTTCTATATGATTATAACATTTAAAATCTCATTGTGTAGTATATCTGTTGGTTAAAAATACTTTCTAGCCAAATGTTTACTATTTAGTCTCTCTTCTGCTACATACCAGAGATTAAATCAAGTTGGATACTTTGCTGGACAGAATGGGTGCTACATGGAACTGCATGAGTCATTGAAAAAATGGCAAGTGTCATTTTTAATTTGTAATCAGTCATAAGAAGTAGGTGAAGCCCAGAATGTGCTTTCCTGGGAGTAATTAGAAGTAAAAAATAGTTTAAGTTGATCTCTTTATACTATTTAAATACTTACAACATTATTGTCCTGGAGTAGGAAGGGGTGGGACTTCAAAGAAATATATTAGCATCATACAAGTAGGTATCTTCTCATTCTCAGACTTTTACATGTTAGGTAAATTAGAGTAGAGACTTCAGAATTTTTGCTAAAATTAGAAGTTGACTTTGAGTAGCTTGTCCATATTGTCTGCTTATGAGAAGACAATCACAGTAGTTTCAACTCTGTTACTATAAATGATACACGAGTACTATGTAGGATTGCTTTCAATAAACTGAGATGAGGCCAAAGGTGGAGATGATAGGGAAGACCAAAATAATGCCCAAAACACGAATAGCAAAGTTGACAGCATTTGGCTACTGATGGATATGGGAAGATAAAGCTAGTAGATAAACTTGGGATAGTAGTCGTATAGATAGGACCTACTGGGTGGTTAAAGAAAAAGGTTAGGATTTCGGAAGGAAGTACACAGAATGAACAAAAAAGATTTAAGAGTCATAAATCTAAAACTTTTAGGAATGGAAGAATTCCCCAAAGGTTAGAGTCCCCAGGGGGAAAAGTTCTCCAGAGACCTTGGAGAGAAGGAAGAATCAGAAGAGCTAGTAAAGTTGGAAAAGAATTGATAAGAAATCAAAGAGAATAAAGAGGAATAAACCTAAGTCTCAAAGGTGGATAGGGTTTCTAGGATGTGAACAGGATGACTAATAATGTCATAGATTACAAAGACATGGAGGAAGACAAGGAAAGAGTTAAGGCTCCCTCCTGGTAAGGGTTACTTCTATAAGAATTACTTTAAGTGGAAAAGCTTGGTGAATGAGGATGAATGCATGGTAATAAAAAAATGCACCTTGTGTAGACTAGTTTCTGAAAGGAAGAAGGTTCAAGATAAGAGGTACTTGAGGAAAATGAAGTGGAAATAAGTTAAAAAGAAAAGAAGAAATAACTGATGAATCAAGGACCCACAAAATAGGAACATGGGAATTGATAGAGATCCCCTACACTTTGAAAAGGTAAGAAAAAAGAAAAGAGATATAATTTTGGATATAGGGAAAGGCAGCCCGGAGAGTTCATACTGATTTGATCTTTTCAGTAAAGTTCTCTGAGGTATAACTACCTAATGGGAGGTATGGAAGTAAGGGTAGGTATACTATGATGGGCAGTCAGCTAGAGATAAACAAATGATTACAGATTTCCAAAAAATATATTATATGGTGTTTTATAGCAAGTGTGGTATATGTATATGTTATAAGCTGTTATAAAATATACAATAAATATATTGCAGATAATGCAACTAATTCCCCAGCTTCTACAAAAATTTCATTTGGATTTTTTTAATAGAAAAAAATTATCATTCAAGAATGAATAATATAGGAAAGCCAAATAATTTCTGCTAAATAATCTGTAGGAAGGAATGAAATACAGGTAAAATGGAAGATGGAATATAGGTATAAGACTATAAAGAGCCTCACTCATGAGAGAGGATGTGAAGAACTCCACTAAATCCCACTTATATCCCCTGAGAAAGGAGAGGAAAGCCAGTACTAAAGGACTCAGGCAGGGGCAGGATTATAGGAGGCAGAACACCCTTCCAGAGAAGGAGGTATAAGCAAGGGGAGAAAAAGTCACCTGGGTTTCACTCAACTGAACCAATAGAGAAAATGCTCCTAATCTTGAAGTGTGGTTCAGAAAAAGGGAATCACCTTGAAAAAAAAAAAATCAAAGGAGATTCTTCTTTCACACAGATTAACTGCAAAAAATAGAAAGTCATTTTTAAAAATTTATAATGTGTATTCCCAAAAAAGATTCTAGAGAACATTTTATATGCAAAACTGGAGCTAATCATTTATTTTGAAAGAAGCATTCTAAAATAAGTGAAGATTATGTAAAGATTTTTAAGACTACATTGGCATAGTAAGCAGCGGGTTGGACACTCCCCATAAATTGAGTTAATGTGCATGAAAAATTCAAGAAATTCATAGTTGATGCCAAAAATATGAACATGATGAAAAGATGAGCAAAACAATATGTGTATTGTAAGAAT
Source organism: Galagoides demidoff (assembly GCA_963574575.1). NCBI lineage: Eukaryota > Metazoa > Chordata > Mammalia > Primates > Galagidae > Galagoides > Galagoides demidoff. Next base: position 6,504 of record CAUYQV010123112.1, on the reverse strand, counting down.
CCCCAAGAGAGATAGAAAGTAGAAGGAAAAGGCACAAATAAGAAGTAATAGAAGGAAATAAGAAATAACAAGAGAAAACATTGCTGAGTTGAAGAAAGACATATGTTGGCAAAATGAACAGGGACTTTAGGCACAATGAAGAATAGTGACAAAAACATGTGCAATCATTTTAATTTCAAAGAATAAATATTTCATATGAAGAAGCCAATAAGAAAAAGCATGGTCTTCCCATAGCACCTATGCATCCCTCTTGACAAGTAAATTTCTGGCTGATGTATAGCAGCCTTCTAAACATGCATCAGGAAATATATCTCTAGAAGGGAAAAGTTACTACATGGGTCTTATTTGAGCACTAAAGTGGAATTAAACATGGTAACATTGAAGTAGCTGTTGTCAGTATAGCCTTAAAATGTAGAGTAAGAATCTAATAGTTTGGAGCTTTGACACATCATTAACAAATTGTAATTAACTAATAATAATTTGGGGTGAAAATCTGAGATTATATGAACAAATATTTAGAAGAGCAAGTAGAAGGAAGAAGTAAAAATTATATAAAATTTCTGTATTATACAATCAATAGTTAATTTTTTATTTCAATATAAATCTTGTTATGTAAAAATTAATTCAAACATTTTTAACTTAGAAGTCACCACGATTGGAATAAAAGTATGAGAGATGACCTGTTCCATAAACTTGGGGTTAGATAAGTCACATCTCTTATTTTTCCAATTTATCTAACCAACATATGCTCTGCTAGCAGGAGGTTTGATAGCTTCTTCTTGAGACTCTCCTGACCTCTCTGGTCAGCCGTGAAGCATAGAGATTACTTATACTCAAGAAGTGTGTGAATCTGAAGGATTTTTGTGATAGAGTGCCTTGGACTTGAGATGTGTCCACCAAAGCTATTCCTTCTCATTTCCATAAGGTGTTGCCATTGAAGAATGCTTATTCACAATCTGAAAAGAGTGTTGGCCTCACTGCCAGAGGATTACTCAGATTCACAGCACTGTACCAGCTGTCTTAATTCCTCTAAGGGGCATGGTTGAGGCAGTACTGGGCATGGATGCCCAGGGCTTGGTTCCTAGGGTCACATATCTCAGCACTCAGCTCTCTCAGTTTTTATAAGGACCTAATAGGAAGACATCCCTGCTCTCCTAGGTACAGGACTTAGAATTATGTCTCTTTTCCTAGAGTGAATTATTTTAAGTTGTTAAAAGATAAAGGTTCTGGTTACATCCAGTTTTTCCGGACAAATGCGCTCCTTACTTACCCTCCTATAGAGGACCACCTCAGCAGCTCCTGGGTGCCCAGCAATTCCGAGGGAGCCCACCTTAAAAACACCTGATAATAGTGTGCTTCTAAGGGTGACACTACAAGTGATCTGATTCCTTACACCCTTAGAGAGATTACACACACACACACACATATACATATACAGGTCACTATGAAAGTTCTGAGACAGACTGTGTTATGGTCCATTATTTCCTTTTTGATTCATCAGCACAAATTTCAACTTGTTCAGTTTATAGGTATTGTTGAAAGGGTTTCATTTGTTCCATCTGCTTAGATTTTACATTTCTTAATTTTTGTATATCTCAAAACCTTCATAATGACATATATATGCATACTTAATAATGTCCCACTGTAAATGTATACTACCCCTGAAATTACTGTAATAAAACCAAAACCAAAATTGTGTGTGAGGTAGGACATAGCAAGATGTATCGGTGTAAAACAGGCTTGGCAAAAGTATCGGACAAAGTTTGATTTAAATATAAGTCAAAATCAAAAAAGGAGTCACTTATATTAATAAAAATTAAATATGTAGTAAGTACATTAAAATGTTAGTCATGAACCTTCAAATAGAAAATAATATGACAGTGAAATATAGTAATCAAAAATTGTTAGAATTACAGAGAATAAGAGATCGTCAGAAACACAATGAAGTAAGAAAAATTAACATATCATTCTCAGTTTTTGACAGAGCAAGCAGAAAAAGTAATATACATAAATAATATGTAGAGGTTTCAAATACGATATATATAATTATGTATAGAATAGTTTTTCAATACTGAGAAGCCACCTTATTTTCCAAAGATTGTGGAACATTTACATGTACCAAAAATGTTTTTTTCTGTGACAATAAAGACTTGCTTGAATGATCAAAGATAGAAATTATATACCACTATCTTTAATAATAATTTATTACAGGTAAAATTAAACAATAGAAATATATTTTAAAACTTACCAAAGGAAAATTTTTTGAAAAGCAAAATCAAAACTATAATTATAAGCTATCTAGAAAATAGTGACAATAAGATTACTATAATATAGAAAATGGCTGAAGCTCAAAGAAAAAACATTGTACCTTCAAATTAGATCAATATTTTAAAAGAAATGAAAAGAAATATCCTCAGCTTCCAACTGAAAGATTCAGAAGAGGAACATTAAAAATACATTTCATAAAAACTAAAAGAAAATTATCCATCGAAGTAATTACAGAAAATACATTCAACTAAACAAAGGCAAAATGGTGATATATGGGTAGGGTATAGGTGACTCTTAGGCCTGGTAATATCAACAAAAGAGTACATGGAAAGAAAAGAAGAGAAAATCCAAGACAAAAATACATTTCAATTTTTTATCATTATCTGCATATACATTATATTACATAGAAAGATACATATATATATATGCACTGATATACAGAGAGAATGTAGTGCAATAATATGGGAGATTTAAAAGAAAAAGAACAAGTGCTAGAAAAATAAAGTTGCCAAAAACTGCTTAAGAATGGGTAGCTCAAAAGAATGACATGAGAAATAATAGAAAAAAAATGTTGCTGAATTATCTCCAAAATTAGTCACTATACTTAAATGGTTTTATAGTAAAAGCCATCTGATGTTTACCATAAAAATACCTACTGCTATCTGTCACCTCCACAATATGTTATGTGGAAAGTGTAAAACTCTCCATTTTAAGAAACTAAAATACTTATTATACTAAAATCTTATGGGTACATTGAAAAAAATAAAAAATGTTTAATGAAAAGCTAGTAAATTAAATTTACTCATCCATTAAAATAATAGTGGCTTATGAGGTCATTCAGCCTGTTTAAAACTTGAGTTTGCCATTTATGATGCTTTTTGAACTGTACCTCTTAACCCCAATGAATTTCCATTTCCCCAACCGTAAAAAATTAATAATACTGATCTCATAGAACTGTGGTGAGTATTGAACATTATACTATGTGTAAAGTATTTAGTTATATTTTTTGAGTGCTTACCTCTTCTTATTTTATTGTTATCATTCAAAGAGATTAATTCAAGGAATGCAAGGGAGATTTAATATTGAATCTGTACTAACATATTTCATTACATCAGTAGGTCAGAGGAGAACTGTAGGATCATCTTGGCATATTCTAAAACAGCACTAATAAAAATTTAGTATGTGTTCTTCATAAAATACTGAGTTCCAAAAATGGGAGATGAATAAAAGGCATTTGACAAATTGAAAATTTATTCATGGAATTTTAAAAAATAGAAAACTGCCTCTTAATCAACTTTTGCTTTGAAAACAAAGCCATCGAGTGAGCATTTCAACATTTCTCTTACAAGAAATCATGGGAAAGCAACAATAACAAAAAATAGCACATTACATTTGCGGCTAAATAGATTGTGCCAAAGGCCACAGTGGGGAGGTGGGAATTCATGTAAGAGAGGACTGGAGCAAGGGGATGTCCCAAATTCAACTGCTCAAGTTCAGTCCTGAAGGTGAGGATGGCACAGGTGTGAATCCCCCACCCATCCCAAGGAGCTGGGAGAAGAGGTGTCCCCGGGGCAGGTTCTGATCAAACACCCGAGGGAAGCAACCCGTATGTAGAAACCCATCAGAGGAACAAACCAAGAGTTTCAAAATCAGTCTATCTTATGGAAGCACAGAAGAAAGATGTCACATTCTAAATTATCATCTGCAACACCCCTCACCCCCTCGCCCCCCTCCACCAATATCTATGTCCGTAAGCCTGGGAGAAACAAAATCTAAAGAAAATCACTCTAGGCCACAGTGGAAATGCTAGCCAATCTGGTGGGTCCCTCTGAACAGAAACTCCAGTAAATAGCAGGTCCAAGAAAAATTTGCTTGTTCAAAAAAAAGAAAAGAAAAAATGAGCAATCAAAAAAAAATCCATCCCCTAATCTGTAGAAGATATTCCACAGAAATCAGGAGGGAAGAAATAAGAAAACTAAAGGGCTGACAAAAAAAATAGAAAAGGTGACCTTGGATTCACCACAAAAGTTAAAATTTTATATTACAATAATCAAGTCTATGACCTGTGGGCATAAAGCAAGAGTTGCAGGAGCTCAGGGAAGATATGTCAAAACAATACAAAGAAATGAAATGTGAGCTGGCAAAAGTCAGGGAAAAATGGAATAAAAAAAATAAAAATGTATCAAATGGAAGCAAAACAAGGATAAATGCTGTGACATAACCAAGCCCAAGCTAGGGAAAAGAGGATAGAACTTATTTTTTAAAGGTAGCAAAACAAAATGGAAATGAGAGTAAAAGGGAATTTGAGAAAGTTCTAATTGCCATTAATGGCAGGCTCACTTATTAAAATCAATCTTCCCACAGAACATGTCTAAGCATGATGTCTAAAATATAGATTGAAACAAAAAAACTTTAAAATATTGGCAATAGAAAAAGCTACTGGAAATTCACAAGGCAGGTTTTCTTAATTTTTTTTTTAAACTTTATTTATATTAACATGAGGGTACAATAGTTAGGTTACAGTTTTTTAATGACAGGGAGTATCAGAGCACTGAAGCTGCTATTGCTTGGAGGCCGGCTTCTTATACAACAAGGTTCTGGTTCTGCGGATTCATTCTCTGGGTTGGAGAAACAAAGGTCTAGACCCTGCGGTCCACTGCATTTGGAATCCTCCTACACTGAGATGGAGCCCCAAGGACAACTCAGAATAAAGGCAAAGCAGCTGCAAACCTTTCTCTCCCTCCTTTCCCTGTCATGTCCACTCCAAACACTGGAAAAGGTTGAACTGACTTGGTGCTAAGCAGAACTGGAAAGTAAAACAGGCAACAGGGGAGCAATTATCCCTTCCCTCAGGTCCAGAGTCTGAGCAGCCCAGGCCATCTAGGTTAGGAATGCCATGGATGTCACAGAAGCCAACAACAACCATCTTGAGACTCTCAACCTGTGGGCCGCAACCCACAGGAGCTGTATTAAAGGCCCGCAGCATTAAGAAGGTTGAGAACCACTTGAAGAAAGGTTTATACATCATGGACCTGGAGACCATTCACAAGTAATTTTCCAAAGGCAGTGATGAGCAAGTAGTCAGAAGTTAGGAAGCAAACAAGATAACAAAACAGTGAACAGGAATAGAAACCAACAGAAACTACAGATGGCAGAAAGGCAGAAATCACCCTCCTTAATCCAAATTAAACTACTGCCTTTTCAGAACATGTGAGAGAGAGAGAGAAAGAGAGAGAGACTGGGGGTGGGGGGAGAGAGAGAAAGCAAATTGATTAAATATTTACTTGAAAAATTCCAGACCCACAGTTTTAGAGGGAAGTTATACTCAATATTTTAAAAATAATGCTATGTAAACTTTTTCAGGAAAATCAGAAAAGCTTCTGGATTTTTCATTCTTTCTTAAAAATGTTATTATATATTGGCAAAATATAATCGTATACATTTATGGAGTACAAAGTGATATTATGATTTTTAATACAACGTGGAATGATTAAATCAAAGGAACATATAAGTCATCCATCACCTCAAATATTTAACAATGTTTTGGTGTTCAGAACATGAAATTTATTTTCTGTGATTTTGAAATGTACAGTACTAAATTAGCTATGTTCAATGAGTATAACTTTTAAGATCAATGACTAGATCTCAAAAAATAAATCTCAAAACAAAACAACAAACGTATTCCTCCTAAGACTTTGAACTCTGACCATCATCTCCCTCCTCCTTTATCCTCTCAGACTCTGGTAATACTCTAGGAATTCTACTCTCTGCTTTCAGAGTTCAATTGTTTGAGGTTCCACAGATAAATTAGACTATGCAGTATTTGTGTTTGGCTTATTTCACTTAATAATATCAATAATTTTTAATGATATAAACACAACCTTGAACCTGATATGCAGAACTATTAGACACAATGAATCTGTACATCAATCTCATTTATAAATTTTACGTTAAAGTGTTAAATAAAATATTAGCTGACAGAATCCAGCAATACATTCAAGTAATTATACATCATGACATATACATAGTCTTACTATGAAACCAAATTATAGCTTTCTTATGAAATTATATAACCCAATTATAGCACAAGAAGAAGGGGAAAGGGGAGAGGGAGGGGAGGGGAGGGGAAGGGAGTGGGGAGGATGCGTAGAGGGAGAGTAATAGGTGAGACCACACATACGGTGCATCTTACAAGGGTACATGTGAAATTTACTAGGTGTAGAATATAAATGTCTT
>CAUYQV010123108.1:0-17470 GCA_963574575.1 Galagoides demidoff | reverse complement strand
TCCGCCTCCCAAGTAACTGAGACCACAGGTGCCCGCCACAACGCCCGGCCATTTTTTGGTTGCAGCCATCATTGTTGTTTGGCGGGCCCGGGCTGGGGATTCGAACCTGCCACCTTAGGTGTACGTGGCTGGCGCCTTAGCCGAGTGAGCCACAGGCGCCGAGCCAATGTTAGACTTAGTTAACTAAGAATACATGTTGTAATTTCTTTTTCTCTTTTTTTTTTTTTTTTTTTTTTTTTGAGACAGAGTCTTACTATGTTGCCCTCAGTAGAGTGCCATGGTGTTACAGCTCATAGCAACCTCAAACTCTTGGGCCTAAGTGATCCTCTTGCCTCAACTTCCCAAGCAGCTGGGACTACAGGCATCCACCACAAAGCCTGGCTATTTCTTTTTTTTTTTGTAATTGTCATTGTTGTTTGGCAGGCCCCGGTTGGGTTTGAACCCACCAGCTCCAGTGTGTGTGGCTGGCGCCCGAGCTGCTGAGCTACAGGTGCTGAACCTACATTGTAATTTCCAAGGTAAAGTTTAAATAAATTGAAACAGTGCATGTAAGTTCCAAATGGAGAAGGTGGGGAATAGAATGTAAAACATAATCAGTGTAAAAGAAGGCAAGATATGAGAGGAAAAAAACATAAAACACTCAGAACAATTAGAAAGCATAGAACAAGATGGCAGCCCTATTATTATGGGAAACTTAAATACTGCAAAAATAAAAATCGTAGTGTAATGAACCTCACGCACTCATCATCTTAACAATAATTTAGTTTCATTATCTACCCATTTTTCTAGAGTATTTTAAAACAAATCTTAGATATTATATCATTTTATTCATAAATATTTTAGTCTGTATCTTTATCAGATAAGGACTTTAAAAATATAGTACCAAAAATATGTTAAATATAAATGGATTAAATAATCTTCTTAAAGACAAAGATTGTGAGATTGGATGAAAAACAAAATCCCACTTCATACTATTAACATCTGAAATGTAAGCATTTGGAAATGTTGAAAGCAAATAAAGGAAAAAGATATGTTCTGCAAATGTTAACGAGAAGAAAACATTTACAGATAATGAAAGAAAAAGGTATTTTACATACATGATAGAAAAAAATACTGGAAAAAAAAAAGAAAAAAATATTGGGCATAGTTCCTATAGCAACAGCTTCTACCTCCCAGGAGTCAATTCACATTCTTTATCTTCTGGAAGTGAACCCCAGGACTCAACCTTAACTCTGCTCACAAATGAAAAACAAGGCCTAGAGGCCAGCTGGGTCAAGACCCACAGCCAGTGAGGGTCAGAGGCCCCAGCGCTAAGAGGAGTACGCCTTTCACACACCACAGTGCCTTTCCAGGCCTGAGAAGGAGAAGGTGTGGGAGAAAAACAGACATGGACAACAGTAAGGCTGAGAGCTGACTTCCCCAAGCCACAACAGAAGCCAGCAGGTAACAGAGTTCAGTAAGCTGTTTTTCTCTAGGGAAGAAAAGGGAGGCTTGGAATCAGTTGGGAAGACAATTGGCTCTGGTGTCCCCTAGCAAGTGACAACAAGAGACAAGAAAACAAAGTGTTGCCTGCCCTCTCAGGCCTTTGAGCACTTGTTTGGTGGGTCTGTGTTGGCCAAGGGCAGGAAGAAGGCGGTCTGAGGAGGGAGTGCTCAGGCCTTGGCCCCTGCCAGGGAGAGTGCAGTAGTTGAGTTGTGTTGGCCCCTTTCTGGACACGTGGACACTATGGGCTTGACACTCTAGGAACACAGGCAGGTCCTGAGGCAATCCCAGGACACTTTGTTTTAGGAGCCTCCTACAAATCAGCCTCAATCCAATTTTCCTCCATGAATTCTGGCAGACGGGAAGGAAACGCAGCCCATGGGGAAGTGGGAATTTGTGCCCAGATCCCTGTGGGAGGACAGTGGGGTAGCTCCACCGCGAATCCCTGCAGCCTACCCCTGGCTGACAGTCCTGACATCTTCCTCGTGCTGGGAGGGGGAGCTGGACCCTTTCAGCAGCAGAGTCCTGAGTTGAAATTTAACCACCTGTGCACAGGCACAAATATGGACACAAATTCTGGTTTCTCACACACACACATGCATGCATGTGCACACATGTACACAACACTCCACACATATGCACATGCATGTGTGTACATGCTCTGCACATATGCACATGTACACACTCCACACCCACGCACATGCATGCACACTCCACGTACATGCATTCACATATATTCCACACACATGCACACACATAAAATCCACATACATGCACATACATGTGTATACTCCACACAATGCACATACATACATGCACACACATACTCCACACACATGCACATGTATGTCTGCACACTTACACTCCACATACACTCACTTACATGCACCCATGCATATCCTCCTATTGGATGTAGTTACATAAATACACAGACTTTTCAGTTACATTCTCGTTCCCTGCAAAGTCCCAGGCTTTAGCTACAGACAGACAGATAGACACCCACACCAAGAGTGATAAATACAGACTCACTCTGTGCTATTCCAACAACCTGCCCTTCCCAGCTTGATCATGGGGACCAGCTAGCAATGCCAGGAGCCAAAAATAGTAATGAGAAGCAGGACAGGTCCAGGAAAAGAACAGTCTTGCTGATCCTGGCAGGCAGGCACATGGAATACATCTCGCTTATTTTTTCTAAAAAACCAAGTAGAGTAAAAATCCTTCTCACATGGATGCTATAATTAGTCCAGTTAAGGGCAGCCAGCACTATGCAAAGCACAGGCTTTGAAGCTAAACTGACCAGACTCTTGACCTGACCTTGTTGCTCACCACCCTCTGAGCCTCAGTTTCCTCTTCTGTAGAATGGGGATATAATATCAACCTCATTCATAAAGGAGGGTCCCTGGAACACAGTCATGGCTCAATAAGTGCTGACTTTCTCCCTTCCCAAGTTTCTTGCCTTCAAATGACACCTCCTCACCTGGATCTTAGGGTAAGGTGACCAGACATCCTGATTTTTAACAATTTGTCCTGTGCCCAGTGGCATTTTAAAAAAGTCCCGATTTTTGGAAAGAATGCATGACAAGCTAGGGAACGGTGGGAGAACAGGAAGGGAATATACGATTTTTGGCTGCCGTGTAGCTATTTTGCCAGGATACGAGTTTTATATTATTTTTGTTAATTTTATAATGTTAAAATTTAATAATAACAAATAATTGTTGAGAACTGATTATTGAGAACTGCTTATCAAAGTTCGCATTGTTGATCAGTTGTTAGAATTCGACGAGAAATATGCTAAAGAATAAAATAATACTATACATAATTTTTAAAAAATTATTATATTTGTAAATTATACTTATGTTGAAATTAAAAAAAATTACAATACTATTTTTGCGTTCTATGAAAATTTTTGTTGCTCCATATAGACCAAATTTTTAATTAAGAACCCCTCCCTCCCGTCAATGGTGTCCCCCTTTACCAATGTTAACATCTGGTCACCTTATCTTAGGGAAGAGAAAGGGGTCCTGAGGCCAGCAGAGACCTCACCTCTGACTCAGTTCCCCTTTCTGTAGGAACTGAGTCCTGTCACCAGCCATGCTTTCCCTCCATCCCCCCAATGCAGCCACCATCGTCACAGGCCCCCTCTCCGTCCCTCTCCCAAGTTAAACTCTATGGTTCAGAAGGGGCTGAGGAGTGGGAGGCAGTTTGAGGAGCAAGCTCAGGGCTGGCTGCCACCGGGAGGCACAAGGAGGAAGGCGGGTGGGACGCCGATGCCCTCAGGCTCCTGGTGAAGCATGAAGGAGATGGGGTCCGTGAGGCTCTCAGGGGGGACAGAATAAATAGTCACTCCAGTTATATTTTCTTTCGTTCCCTCAGCCTATCAGTGCTTTTGTCCTTCAGTCCTCGGGTCACTGTGCAGACTAGTATCTCACCAGTTAGGTTTATTTGGCCCAGAGATGAGCTTTGGTTTGTATCCGAACATTTCACATTAGAATCCAAATTTCTGACTTCTCTTGAAAAATCAGAAACTCTGAGAGCCTTGCCCTTGAATTCCTCCACATTAAGGGCCTAAATATAGCAGGTCCCTTTCATTGCAAATGCTCATGCCAGTTCTCTGCAGCTCACCATCCCCTGTCACCTCACCCTCAGCCTTCTCCACTTGTCCACACTCCCTGCCCCGCCCTGTGCGTGTTTGTGCTGCAAACCTTGCTCCTGTAGTCTTCAGTCACCCACAGCAGGAAGGAATGAAATAGTTGAGACAGGACGTGAGAACTGGAAGGAACCCTTAAGCTAATCTTGTCCAGCAATTTTTAAACTTTTTGAGCAGAAGTAAAATGAAACCCAGAGGCATAAACAGACAACAGTTGCACCAGAGCTTTCTGACGGAAGCTGGGTTTGTTGTGACTTGATCCCATCGTTGTCTAGGTGAGGAAACTGAGGCTCAGATTGGAGACATGGCTCATTCCCAGGGTATTCGTCGTAGAGCCAGACTGGCTCCTCTGACCCTCTGAGGACCTCATTGGCTGAGGACTAGTGAGAGAACGGGGTGGGGATGGGCATGGAAATGAGACAGGTTTTCCCAAGCTCTTGATTTGCCAGGTGGGGGTCCTGACACCCCCTCCCACCCCCCCCCCCCCACCCCCCCCCCCCCCCCCCCCGAGGATGAGCAGCAGCACTGGGATTAACGCTGCGTGATGCAAACACACACCGTTTCTTGATATTATCGGACATCTGACTGACTTCATAATCCCAGTGTGACACAGCCTTGGACACAGAGGCACATTGAGAGCTTCAGGAAGGTCTAAAGGCTGAGTCAGGAACTTGGCGGAGAAGAGGGGGACTGTGCTGGATTGAGGTTGCCTCCTCTTTTGAAAGGGCCTCAAGGAAAGCTGGGTCCTGAGTCAGCATCAAAGCAAGATCACTGCGCACTTCTGCTCAGACTCATCCATAACTTCAGGACGACCTGGGCCTCAAAGGTCAAAGGTCTCCAAGGCCAACGGCGTCAGTGACAGGAGTCTGTGATCTCCTGTTACAAGCAGTCCAGAGGCTACATGGTCCTTTTCTTCTTTCTCCTTGGCTGCCCTGAGCCCTCAGGTGGACTCCCCTCCTGCTAAAGGTGTGATAGGCCCAGGTGTCCCATTTCCTTGACAAGCTCCAGGGACTATCTGAGCAGACTCCCTTTCATTTCCTATTGGCCAGAACTGAGTGTCCAGTCTTGTCGGAACGATTACTGTCCAGGACACTTGTCCCACCTGCACCCTGGTGCTGGGGCTGCACATCTCCTGAAGCCTGGGCCACAGGGAGAGCAGACGCCAGACACAATCTTCTCCTGCGGGGAGGGAGCACAGAGGGAGGGGCCCAACAGAGGCTCCCACAGCACAGTGTAGAGCCCCCTCCTTCCAGAATTCCCCCGAGTTGGTGGAGCAGGAAGAGGTGAGAAGTCATGTTTATGTATTGGTCTTTGTGATCTCTCTAAAAAGCCGTGATGTTCAGATTTGAAAAACAGGCATCGCAAAAAAAGCCAAGCAGTGTTTTGAAGGTTGCCAGGCTTGTGAGTGAGGAGACAGAACCCAAGTTCAGGGCTTTCTAACTCCCGAGGCTTTGTGTCCCTCTCCCCGAAAGGGTGTGGGGAGAAGATGCGGTCAGGGGTCAAGGGTCCTAGTAGGAGTCCTGGCCCTGCCGCTAACTCAGACACAACCTCCCTTCTCTTAGCCTCAGTTTTCCCATTTATAAAAGAGAGAGATTAGATGTTAAAATCCTTAAAGTTCCTTTTAGCTCAAATACTCTGATTTAATCCCTTCTAAAAGAGGTCTGTGGTCTGCTCAGCATGGACGGCCCCTGGCAGGCCCTGAAAGCCTTTGGCTCCACCTATTTGGGGCCTCATGAGCTCATCCTGAGCCCCACGCCAGCCCCTGTGGTCTCGCATCTTTCCATCCTGGTCTGTGTGACAAAATGACTAAAAATACCACGCTCCCCACAGGTCCACCGCCCGCCAATGCCCTCCCTTGAATCAGTTCATTTTTCAGTCTTAGGTGTGCCTCACTTGAAAGCCCAGGACAAGCCACATTTGGAAGTTTGGATTCCCAGTCCCTACTTTGGTTAGGAGGGTGGGGGTGGGGGGGTGGGGAGAGCATGTTCCAGCTCCAGCACGTCCCATGTTCCAGGAGGGAAATTGTCCTGTCTGAGCCTTGGTTTCCTCATCTGGAGTTGTCTCTAGAACTCCTCATCTCACAAATGCTGTAAATGAGATAGCATGTGTGATAAGCCCAAACCCAGCTGAGGGTGTGATCTGTGTCAGTTCCCACTGTCCCTGGGCCCCTCCTCCCTGTTTGCTCCCTTTCAGAGTTTTTAATTTAAAACATTTTTTAGAGACGGGGGAGGGTGGTGGGAGGTCTTACCCGGTCATCCTCCTGGCCTCAAGCTTTTCCCCCACTTCAGCCTACCAATGTATTGGGATTCCAAGGCTGAGCCACCACACCTTGCCTAGAGTTTCCTCACCAGGAAAACCCAGCCCTGTGATGGTTCAGGTCTCCAAACTGACCTTGTCTCACATGGGCCTTCCTAAACCACTTTCTGAGACCATCATGAAGATGAATAGTTCTGTGTGGCCACTGGGGGATGAAGGTGCTGTGGGCAGGCCTGCAAATTGCTTCGTTTTGGGTCTGTACTCCCTGTTTCACTGTGCTGTCCCTGTGTCTGTGCAGCTCTAGTCACTGAGTGCCCAGGTGCCCCCTGCCCCCTGCCTTCCTGCTGTGACCTCCACAGAGCCTCCTGGAGTGGAGCTTGTCATGAAAGGCAGTCAGATACTCTGCTCTCAGCGGGGAGCCAGCCTGGTGGGGTTTGAGAACCTCCTCTTAGCCACAGGAGCCCTGAAACCTTGGGAACGTTGCTTAACCTTCCAGACTCTAGAAATTGTCTTCTGTACAAGGAGAAACATAAAGACATTTCCTTACCTGGAGGCTGTGAGGACCAGAGGTGCTGAGTCTGCGAAAACCACACATGCACTTACTCTGTTATGTATAACCAGAAACCAGCCTTTAAAGGATGTACACCCCAGATTCAAGAAAGATTTAACTCTCTATATTGTCTATGGCATGAATTTATCAAATGTTCAGAGAACTAGTGGGTGCCAGGTCAGTGCCCTGGGCTGGGGTGGGACAGACAGGAGGCAGGAAACTGAGCTGCCCTGGACTGTGGGGCCCTGTCTCACTGTGAGGAGAGGCTGGAATTGTGTGTCCCCTGTCACAGAGGCGGAGCGGCCACCTTATGTGCTTATTGGTCTGCACTGTGCTCCTTGTGGTCTTGCAGGGACAGGCTCAAGAGGTTTGGGGATTCTCGCTGGGTCTGTGCTGTTGGCTACCACCAGGGGACTTGTGTAGTGACAACTCAGGCCTTTGTTGGACGGCAGGTAACCTGCCTGTGCTCCTAGGGCTCCCCAAGAGCTTTCTATGGAGGAACCCAACTGTTCGCTGTTCCCTTCCTCCCAGGAGGGGCCTCTTTCCCTTTGTTGACCTGGTTATTTGGGTATGGCCTGTGGCTAGATGACAAGTTTCATCATGGCCTTTTTAGCTTCGACACCGTCACTAACTCCAATTACAGAAGACGGAGATTGAGGTCGCTTTTCTACCCACTGCTCCCCTCCGACGTGTGAATCCTTCCTTCTTCTATCCCTGTTGAATTCTGATATAATTTTGGCTAGATCCACACTGACTCCACATCACTGAGCCTTGGAAACACTTTGGGCAGGGTAAAAAGAGGTGGTAAATGATGACTTCTTTTCCTTCTCTACACAAGCATTTGTTAAACCCGAAGTTAATAACTGTCTCTCTTTATTGTTTAGCTTTCTAAGTATTTATCACTAATCCAACTCCAGACTTCTGAGCTACTGTCTCCAGGTCCTTTTGGTAGAAGCTCAGGGCTAGGACGGGTCCAGCTCTCAGAAGCAGGCTGCCTCTCCAGGTCCTTTCTGAGCTGTCGCCTGTGTCTGGAGCTCAGCTGTCTCTGGTGCCTGCCTTTGCCCCATCTGGGATTGCCCTCTGCTGCCCTTCTGTGTTGGGCTGCCTGTCTTCTCTGTCCAGTGGCTCCCCGATCTTGGCTTAGCCCTCCCTTTAAAGCCCCTCTAGAGGCTTCCTGAGGGTGTCACGGCAGATAAGCCTTTGGAGGCCTTGTATGTGTGCACGTGTCTTCTGACCTCTCTGGGGAGTGGGTTAGCTGTTTGCAGCATTCTAGGTCATAAATCACTGCCCCTCTAATTTTGAAGCTCTGGCTCTCTCATCTTCTGGTATCCAAGGCTGCTGCTGGAAACCACACCCCATCTAGGTCCTGGCTTTTGGGATGTGACTTGTTTCCCTTTCTGAAAGTGTATAGGATCTTCTGTTTGTCCACAGTATTCTGAAGTGTTGCAGTGACGAGCCCTGGTGTGGGTCTGAAGGCCCGGATGAGAACAGGCACAGCAGGGCCCATTTCCTTAGAGAAGACATTTCTAGTCTCCTTGCAGAGGCAGAGACCCAGCTCCAGACCTCAGGCAGGAGCTGTGGGGACAGTGGCCTGAGGCTTCAGCATTTATGCCTTTGACGTTTGTGGTGAGTGTCCATCTCCAACTGTGCCTGCAGCCGCCAATCCCAACAGCCACTTTGTACCCTTCTCCCGAAAATGAAAACGCACCTCCAGTCTTCTCCTGGGGTGGGAAACAGTAGGTGCCTGTCACCAAGGAGTGGAGAGGACCCTGGGACCCAGCTACTTCTCTGGCTCCTTTGATGAACCCTCCTTATTTTAGACACCCCTTTTCCCTGGGTTCCAGAGATTCCTGAGTCTTCTAATTGCTGCATTTAGTTGGTTCTCTATTTTCTTTACTGTAGATTTGAGATTTTGCTTTCACGGGTCTGTTAAGGCAGTTGGTGTCCTTCCACCTGTGTTCCAGATTCCAAAACTTTGCCATGTTCTGTGTTCCTGGTGTGTGTGTATGTGTGTGTGTGTGTAAGAGAGAGAGAGAGAAACAGAGAGAAACAGAGAGAGAGAAATACAGAAAGAGAGAGAGAATCTAGGGGCCTTTGGGAGGGAAGGGGATGAGAGGTTCAGCTGCCATCCTTCATCAAGGCTGGTGTGTCATGAGTAAAGTCCAGAGGCTTGGAGCACAGAGTTCACACCATGAACCACACAGTCGTTCTCCCATCATGGAGAGGTAATGAGAACTTTCTCAGGTTGTGGAAAAGAGTTAAGAAAAAATTTGAAGAAAACAACGGGGTTGGTTGGTGCAGTGGGTCCCTGAGAGGGTTGGAATCCTGGCAGGGAAGCGGTACACCCCCTGGTAGGTGGGCAGACTGTGCCTGGTGCCCTGTGTGGAGCTCTGGTGCCATCAGAGAGCAGCCCTAGTAGGGCAGACAGGGTGGCATGGAAGGAACAGCAGGTTGAGGGTCTGCAAAGCCCGACCTGCCTCTTGTTCCACATCTGACTGTTCCAGAAAAGCGAAGATGGGGATGCCAAGAGGGGCCTACACTCGAACACCAAATAGAGCCACACCTGCCTTAGGCTGAGGCCAGTGCTGGTGTCAACAGGGAGGAGTGTCAACTCCCAGAGCAATAGGAACTTCCCTCAGGAGAATAGACAGGGGACCTGGAATCGCACAGGCATCAGGTGGTCAGAGCTGGGGGCCCTCTGCTCTCCCTGTTTTATAGAAGAGGATTCTGGGGCCCAGAGAGGGAAAAAGACTTGTCCCGGGTCACTCAGTGCAAGACAGTGCTCTTTTTTTGCAATGCCTGAAGGGTATTGATCGAGTAATGGTCTGCTCATCTGGGAGCCCTGTCCTTGTTCTGACCCAATTTTGTTTGCCCCTCTCTTTGTCTAGAGCTTCCTCAAAGCCATTTAGATAAAGCTTATCTTTTTCACCAATTACCCTCGGTTTGGTCATATGATTATGCAAGGGGCTATCTGGAGTGGGCCTTAGGGGAGGAGTGGGAGGTCACCAGCAGGAGGAGAAGGGACGTCTGTGGCAGAGGGTGTAGAGTGTGTTCAGAAGCACGGAGACAAAATAGAGAACAGTATGTCAGGGAATACACCTGCCTGCAGAGCCTGGGGCTCTGCAATAGTTGGGCATCCCAAACGACACCCTCAGCTCCTGCACCACGTCCACATCCAGGCGCACATGTCATCATGGAACCGGCCAGGCTGGGGGGATTGCTGCCCTACACTTCCATGGAGAACTTTCCCCACTGCCAGGGACCATCCAGAGAAGGCACACATCCTGTTTGTGACTATTTTCATGGTGACTCATATATCTTAAGTTAAAAAAAAAAAAGGCTGATGACTGAGGTTTCCAGTCCTGCACTTTTCCAGTGGGTTCTGCCGATGTTGGCCTGAGGTTGGGCTGAACCCCCCTGGCACGTGGTGATGGAGAAGCCCTGAGAGTGAGGATGACTCCAAAGCCCCTTCCCTTTGCTTACCTGTCCAAAATTAAAAAGTAAAGGACCAGGAAAGAAAATAGAAGTTCTCGAGCTTCTCTTTTGGTGCAACCTTATAAAAATAAACCCCTTTCTCATCTTTGTGCTTGCTTTGGAAACTTAAGCTTTTGGAGTCTGACAAACCTAGGTATGCTTTTGGCCCCTCTGCTATCTGGCTGAGAGATCTTGGACGAGTTACTTAACTTCTCTGGGCCCCAGTTGGTGGAGAATTGAGACAATGCAGGTGAAATGCCTTCTAGGTCTGTGCTAGAAGTACATGTGCAGTAGGGGGTTGGTAAGCAGAAGTGTCTCTCGTCTTTTCCTTTCTGTCTTTCATTTTTATTTTTTTTGGACAGGGTCTAGCTGTTGCTGTGATTGGAGAGCAGTGGTATGATCACAGCTTGTTGTAACCTCCAGCTCCTAAGCTCAACTGATCCTCCCTAGCTGAGACTACGGGTGTGCACCACCACTCCTGGTTAACTTTTCTTCTTATTTTTTGTAGAAACAAGGTCTCACTATGTTGCCTAGGCTGGTCTTGAACTCCTGTCCTCAAGTGGTCCTCCCTCCTTGGCCTCCCAAAGTGATAACGAGCGTGAGCCACTGGGCCCTGGTAAGGCAGCCTTCTACCCATTGACAAGCCACTTAACTCCTCTAGTTCTCCCTCTTTCTGGTACATTGGGGCATCAGACTAGATAGTTTCTAGGTTTTTTCAGTGCCAGCACACTAGGGCATGTTTTCAAAATAAGGTTAGTGAACCACTTACAACAGAATTACTTCAGGTGTATTTAAAAAAATGCAGATTCCCAAGGTTCTCTCCAGACCGGCTGAAATTTACACTTTTCCTGCGCTTTCTCAAGTTTGGGAACCTCTGTTCGGTTTTACATCTTATCCGTCTTCCCCATCTTCATAACTCAATCTAATCATTCTTTAGTTGAGTCTATGATGAATAAATAAATAAATAAATAGATAGATAAAAGTTAAAAAAAAAAAAACCTCAGTCTAAAATCTCAGTGCCGGGCTAATATCAGGCCTTCAGAATCTTCTTGCTTATTCTAACTTGCTGCCTCATCTGGGAACTACTTTTGGGCCATCTTAGTGCCTTTGTCTTCAATTGAGTGTAGTGATTCTCTCATGTGTAAATGACAGCTCAGGGCAGAGAGAGGGCTCCCGCCCTGGAGGCTATGAGGCTGAGTGGAAAATGGACAGGGTTGGAAGGCAGTTCTGGAAAAGAAGGGCATTGGATTCTGGACCCTCAAAGCCTCCTTCCTGGTCTGGAATTCTGACTCTAGACTGGTCTGATTCTGTTGTGCTGGTTCATTTCCTTTTTTGGTCATCAGTTTCCAGCTTCTCTTTCAAGCTTATCCCTCTGTCCCTTACTACTTGAAGTGCCCTGTTAGTACTTCATATCATCCATTTTTAAAAATTTTTTTAATATTTGGAGCAGTGCCTGTGGTTCAAAGGAGTAGGGTGCCAGCCCCACATACCAGAGGTGGTGGCTTCAAACCTGGCCCTGGGCAAAAAATGCAAAAAAATAAAAATAAAAATAATTTAAGATTTGATTTTGTTAAAAAGAGTCTCACTCTGTCATCAGGGCTAGAGTGCCATGGTATCAGCCTAGCTCAGAACAACCTTAAACTCCTGGGTTCAAGTGATTCCCCCTGCCTCAGCCTCCTGAGTAGCTGGCTCTATAGACACCTGCCACTACATCTGGAAGATTTTTCTACTTTTAGTAGAGACAGGATCTCACTCTCGCTCAGGCTGGTCTTGAACTCGGTGAGCTCATGGGATCCCCTCACTTTGGCTTCCCAGAGTGCTGGGATTACAAGCATGAGCCACTGCTCCCAGCCACAGTTCATTCTTTATAACATCTTGAGATCTGCCTATGTAGGTGCTCACATAGCCCTACTCTATCCCCCCAGACTGCCGCCTGGAGTTCTACCACAGGACCACTTTGCTTATTTATCCCTTTTCCTGTTGAAGCTTCTGTAGGTGGTTTTCAGTTCTTCCCTATTACAGACAACACTGTGACCTAGTGCAGTCAGGTGTAAGCATTTATCTAGATACCCAGATGGAGACTGGCTCAGTCGTAGGCCCTGCATACTTTCAGCCTCACTGGATCCTGCTGAATTACCCTCTAAAATGACGGCATCCATCCACACGCCCACCAGTAATACGTGAGAGTTCCCTCAACTTTATCAACACTTGATGCTGGTAGAATTTAATTTTTTCATTTTTGCCAATCTGAGAGGTGAACAAGGTATCTTGTAGTTTTATTTCATTTGGTGACTCAGATATCTTGTAATTTTAATTGCATTTTTCATTTTTTTTTTTTAAGAGAGGGATGGGGGTCTCTCCTCTGTTGCCCAGGCTAGAGTGCAGTGACATGCAATCTTACTGCAGCCCCAAACTCCCGGGCTTAAGCCTTAATTTACATTTTTAGATCTCTAATTCTGTCGAGTGATCCCTTTAGGTTTCTTTTTCTGTAAATCACCTATAGGTAGAATTTGCCCATTTGTCTTTTTCCTGTTTTACAAACATCCTTGATAACCAATCCTTTATCATGTTTTGCACATATTTGTCTCCAGTTCATTCTTGTGTTTTCACTTTGTTTATGGTGTCTTTTATCATACAAAAGTTTTACATTCTGACGTGGTCAAATTGGTCTATGATTTTTGTTTTGGTGTCTGATTTAAGTACACTCTGTCTATGCCACAGTCATAAACTTGATTTTCTTCTAATTTATGGTGTAGTATTTTTTTGTCTCATTTAGGTCTTGAGTTTATATTTTTGTATATGGTATGAGGTAGGAATAGAAGTATGTGTTTCTGTATAGCTAGCTAATGGTGTCTTTACTAGTTATTGACTAGTATGTCTTTTCCTCACTGATTTATGATGTCAGTCTACCATAAACCCACTTTTCATTTATACACAAGTCTTTTCCTGGACTCTATTCTGTTTTACTGCTCTGTGGGTCTATTTAGGCATCAACACACATCTGGGTTAGGGAGTGATCATTCAACATTAACTCCTGTATTCAAAAGTCATCAAGGGGTTCAGTAGAATGGCCTACAGGACAAAGTCCAAACTTCTTAGGATCATGTGCAGGACCCTTTATAATCCAAATTCCTGACTATTTTTGGCTATCATCTCTCTCTTATCTTTCTCCAAGTACCTGTGGCACTATCAAAATCATTTGCCCCAGGCTTTATCTCAATTGATCTACTTGCTGTTCCCCAAGCCCTGAGCTGATGTTTTGTGTCCCTGCCTTTGTTATACTGTTACCTTTGCCTGGAATGCCTCCCTCTCTGTGTTTTGTCTTCACTGAAACACTCTCCCAGGGCGTTATGTCTATCCAGATGCTCAGGAAATAATTGCTGAGTGAAAGGATAAATGCTGGCGGCCAAGAAAGGGCAATCCCAGGAGCTGACCAGGGCCCCAGGTGCTTTAAGGGCGGCTTCTGGCAATAGCTGAGCAGACTTAGATCTCAGGCCTCAGGCCTGGCCACCCTTCTGTGCTCCCTGTGGGCCACTGTTTGTGGGACAGTCTCCACTGTGTTGCCTGGGAAACCAGGCCTCCTGCCACTGCCACTCCCTACCACTGGGCTGCCAAAATCCACCACACCCAGCTCAGAGGTTTTGGCTGGTTCCCTTGGTGCCCCAGTCAGCTTGGGAAACCCTGGCACATACACTTTGCCTTTATGTTGTGGGTTTACTCGCTGGAGCTGCCCAGGGGTGGGGAGCTTGTCACCTCTGGGTTCTCATTGCCACACATTGATGTCTCTTGGCACTGAGTTCTCCCAACTGGCTCCAGGGGAGAGTTGATGGCTCATGGTCCCTGATCCCCCTCACTGCTCCCTGATTTGGCAGGTACTGTTCCCTCCAAGGATATAGTCCCCTGGCAATGTAGGGGAGTACAAGTGGCAGCCAACACCCAGAGCTGGGGATCCGTGTGATTCCCTCTCCCCCTTCCCACTTGGTTCATCTCATTTCAATGACCTGGGAGGACCACAGCCCCCCAGCATTGGAGGCCAGGGCAGCAGAAGGGGCCATACCTGGGAGCTGAAAGGCTCCTCTTTGACCTTTGGTTCCTTGGGCAAGGTGAGGAGCTTCTCCGGACTTAAATCTCACCTACCTGCTAGAGCAGGTGAGGCTCCAGAAACAGGTGCGGCTTCGAGAGCAGGGCCCTGGGTTCCTGGAGATAGCAGAGGGAGGGTGGTTGTAAAGAGGATGATATTTCTAGAGGTAAACTCACTACTTTTAGTACCACTGCTGGTTTATGACCTTAAAAGGAATAAATTTGGATTAACTTTATTTTGTAAGATTTTAATTGAAAGATGAAAAAAATTATGGTGTGTTTATAATTGTAAATGTGGCATTATTGACTCTGTTTTTTGTTTGTTTGTTTTTGTTTTATTTTGAGACAGGGTCTTGCTCTGTTGCCTGGGCTAGAATCATCATAGCTCACTGTAATCTCAAACTCCTGGGCTCAAGTGATCCTCTTGCCTCAGTCTCCAAAGTAGCTGGAACTATAAGCAGGTACCACCATACCTGGCTAATTTTTCTATTTTTTTTGTAAAGAAAGGGGTCTCACTCTGTTGCCCAGGCTGGTCTTAAACTCCTGGTCTCAAGTGATCCTCCCGCCTTGGCTTCCTAGGCATGAGCCGCTCTGCCCAGCCTCTTCTCTTCTTATAAGGACACACAAGTCATATTAAATTAGGGGCCTACCCTACTCTGGTGTGACCTCATCTCAACCAATTACATTGGCAATGACCCTCTTTCCAAATAAGGTCACATTCTGAGGTTCTAGAAAGGGCATGAATGGGGGGCACTCTTCAATCCAGCATTCAGGGTAAGTCAGAATAGAAAGAGACCGTGGCTTACCCCACTGTGGTTAAAATACCATGCTTTTGCAGATTTTATGAAAGCACTCCACATTTTGAACATATTGCTCAACCCCTTCTAGGGCCTGCACAGTGGAGGGGAGGTCTGTGTGGATGCTGTGTTAGGGTCACAGTGAGCACAGTGAGCACACCTCTGGGTGTGAGCAGAGGGCCACCAGAGAGGAGAGCTGTGAGGCCAGTGGGATGAGGGTGTCAGAGCCAGGGTCTGGTGCCCTTGCTCTGGGCAAGACAGAAGGGGAGAATGCAAGGTCCGGGGACCAGCTGGCAGACACAGGAGCTAAGAGGGGGGAAAACGGCTCTCTGCTTTCATCTGGGGGAGGCCCTGAAAAGCTGGGTGGTTACTGCTCAGTTACTGCTCAGGGGTCGTGAATCAGAGTCCTGAAGGTGTGAGAAGGGGAGGCCCAGGCCTTCGCTCCCTGCCTTCCCCCAACCTCTTCTCCACCAGCTTTTTGCCTTTTTCCCCCTCTTCTGAGAATCCTAGAAAATCACATAGACTGTTCCCACACTCTTCACATGCTAAGAACAACAACAAAAAAAAACTAGGGGACCCGAACCTTTTGCCAGTTACAAAAAATTGACTCAAGATGGATAAAAGATTTAAATCCAAGACATGAAACGGTAAAAATCCTAGAAGAAAGTACAGGAAAAACTCTTGAGGATGCTGGCCTGGGGAAAGATTTTATGAAGATGACTTCAGTGGCAATCATAACAACAAAAATAAATGAACGGGACTTCATTTAACTGAAAAGCTTCTGGGCGGTGCCTGTGGCTCAAGGAGTAGGGCACCAGCCCCATATATTGGAGGTGGTGGGTTCAAACCCAGCCCCAGCCAAAAAACAACAACAACAACAACAAAAACTGCAAAGTAAGCTTCTGCACACCTAAAGTCACAACAATTAAAGCAAACAGACAACCTTCAGAATGAGAAATGATACTATTTGCATGTTACAAATCTGACAAAGCCTTGATAACTAGTATCTACAGGGAACTCAAATTAATCAATAAAAAAGACTAAACAGTCCCATCTATCACTGGGCAAGAGACATGAACAAAACCTTTTCTGAGGAAGACAGATGAATGGCTAAAAACATGAAAAAATACTCACTGTCCCTAATCATTAGAGAAATGCAAATCACAACCACCTTGAGAACAGCCCACATCACCAAGTCCAAGGGTGCAGATGCTAGCACAGATATGGAGAGAATGGAACACTTTTACTCAGCTGGTGGGAATGCAGACCAATTCAGAGTTTTTAGAGAGAAGTATGGAGCATCTTCAAAGAACTCAGAATAGACCTCCCGTTTGAACCTGCAATCCCATTAGCAGGCATCTACCCAGAAGAAAAAAAATCGTTCTATCATAAAGGCATTTGCACTAGATTGTTTACTGCAGTTCAATTTACAATTGCCAAGGTGTGGAAACAACCTAAATGCCCATCAACCCAGGAATGGATTAGCAATCTGTGGTGTATGTATTCCATGGAGTACTACTCAGCCATAAAAAGATGGTGACTTTCCATTTTTTATATTAACCTGGATGGGGTTGAAACACATTCTTAGCAAAGTATCACAAGAATGGAAAAGCAGGTATCTAATGTACTCAATACTAATAGGAAGTCAGTAGATGAGCTAATTTATGCCCACATAAGAGAAAAACTCAATTCAATCCAAGTTGGGGGAGGGAGAATGATGGAGTTGGGGGAGGGAAGGAAGGAAGGAGATTGGCGTGCCCCCACTTAATGGGCATAATATGAGGGTATATGACACATCTTTTGGGTGCAGGACACAACTACAAGAGGGATTCTACCTAACAAATGCAAAGATTGTAACCTAGTTGTTTGTACACTCAGACTAAGCTGAAATTAAAAAAAAAATACTACAGGAGTGTGTATTCAGGGCAACTGGATCTCTGCTGCCAGGTTGCATTCCTCAAACTCAGCCCAAATAACTCTCTACTTCCATTAAAAACTTTACTGCCATTTGTCAAGTCATTCACTCATTTATTTTTTTTTTTATTTTTTATTTTTTTGAGACGGAGCCTCAAGCTGTCCCCCTGGGTAGAGTGCCATGGCATCACAGCTCATAGCAACCTCCAACTCCTGGGCTCAAGCGAGTCTCCTGCCTCCGCCTCCCAAGTAGCTGGGACCACAGGCGCC
>CAUYQV010123105.1:0-17699 GCA_963574575.1 Galagoides demidoff | reverse complement strand
GAAAAAGTGAGACTCTGTCTCTAAAAAAAAAAAAAAAAAAAAAAAAAAATCAAAAATTTTTGCTGGGTGCTCATAGCTCAGTGGTTAGAGTGCTGATCCCATCAGGCTGGTCTCCAACTCTTGAATTCAAGCAATCTACCTGCCTCGGCCTCCCAGAGTGCTAGGATTACAGGCGTGAGCTACCGCGCCCAGCCCCTTCTTCATTTCTTTTAGATGTCTAGGGAAACCCTGAAATCTTTACCTGGCCTGGGAAGGCCATTTCTGTAGCAATCTTATCAATCAAGCTGAAAGGGCAGGGCTCTTGAAGGCAGGCCTTCAGTAGATCTTTAATTGAGCAAACAGATGAAAGGGAGGTGATTAAGCAACAGAGAAAGATCTGGAGGCTGGATTTGTCAAGAATCCAGGGTAAGCTCCTCTTCCTCAGCCCTGGACTGTATCTTGGGAAAGCAGGTTTATTGAGATTATTGAGATTTAATTCATATACCATTTAATGCACCCATTCAGAGTGTATACTTCTTTCTAGTATATTTACAGAGTTATGCAACTATCTCCACAATCTAACGTTTTTTAATCTTTTAAAGGCAAATAAGAGAAATATTTATTCCCAAATACCATACACATGTGGAGAATCACAAGCGCGACCACCACCACCCTTTTTTGAGGCAGAGTCTCACTCTGTTGTTGCCCCAGGCTAGAGTGCTACGAAATCAGCCTGACTCACAATAACCTCAAACTCCTGGGCACAGATGATCCTCCTACCTGGGACTACCACTAAGTGGACAGGTGCCCACCACCAAGCCTGGCTAATTTTTCCATTTTTAGTAAAGGGGGGCTCTCACTCTTGCTCATTCTGGTTCAGAGCTCCCGAGCTTAAGGGATCCTTCCACCTCGGCCTCCCAGAGTGCTAGGATTATAGGTGTGAGCCACTGCACCCAGCCTCCACATTCTAATTTTAGAATTTTTCTTTTTTTTTTTTTTAATTTTTGAGACAGAGTCTCAAGCTGTTGCCCTGGGTAGGGTGCTGTGACATCACAGTTCACAGCAACCTCAAACTCTTGAACTTAAGCAATTCTTTTGCCTCAGCCTCCCAAGTAGCTGGGACTACAGGTGCCTGCCATACCACCCAGCTATTTTTGGGGGGCCGCGTTGGAACCCACCAGCTTCAGTATATGTGGCTGGCGCCTTACCCATTGAACTACAGGCACTGCTCTAATTTTAGAATATTTTCATTACCCCAAAGAGAAGCCTTGTTCACATCAGCAGTCACTCCCTAGCCCCTCCCTCTCCCCCCAGCCCCTGACAACCATAAATCCACTGCATGTCTCTGGATTTGCCTGTACATATAAATGGAATCACAGAGTATGTGGCCTTTTGAATCTGGCTTCTTTAACTGAGCATGATGTTCTCAAAGTTCACCCACATTATATCCTGAATCAGCATTTGATTCCTTTTTTTTCTTTTCTTTTTCTTACTTGATTCTTTTTTTATGGCCAATAATATTCTATTGTATGGGATATAGCACGTGTCATTTAACCATCCTTTGTTAATGGACATTTGGGTTGTTTTCACTTTGGGGTTGTTATGAATCACACTGGTATGAACACTTGTGTACATGTTTTTATTTGACCACCTGTTTTTCTTTTTCTTTCTTTCTTTTTTGAGACAGAGCCTCAAACTGTTGCCCTGGGTAGAGTGCTGTGGCATCACAGCTCACAGCAACCTCCAACTCCTGGTCTTAAGCAATTCTCTTGCCTCAGCCTCCCAAGTATCTGGGACTACAGGTGCCCACCACAACGCCCGGCTATTCTTTGGTTGTAGTTGTCATTGTTGTTTGGTGAGTCCGGGCTGGATTCAAATCCACCAGCTCTGGTGTATGTGGCTGGCACCTCAGCCACTTGAGCTACAGGCGCCAAGCCTGATCACCTGTTTTTCAATCATTGTGAGCATATTCTGAAGAGTGGAATTGCTGGATCACTTGGTAATTCCATGTTTACTTAACCCTTAGGGGAAATGCCAGACTGTTTTCTAAACCAACAGCATCTGCTTCTTAGAAATTGACAGGATTCAGGGTGGTGCCTGTGGCTCACTGGGTAGGGTGCCAACCCCATATGCCAAGGGTGGAGGGTTCAAACTCAGCCACAGCCAAACTGCAACAAAAAAATAGCTGGGCATTGTGGGGGACACCTGTAGTCTCAGCTACTAGGGAGGCTAAGGCAAGAGAATCACCTAGGCCCAGGAGTTGGAGGTTGCTGTGAGCTGTGTGATGCCACAGCACTCTACTGAGGGTGATAAAGTGAGACTCTGTCTCTATGAAAAAAAAAAAAGAAATTGACAGGATTCATTCATTTGTTTACTCAATGAATATGTATGATGCAATGTTGTGGGTGCTGCAAAGAAAGGAAACAGATGTACGGAGAAAAAAAATCAGATGAGGTGTAGGGGGCAGGGCACAAGCCTGAGAAGCCCTTGCTGAGCAGGTGATGTTTGAGTAAAGAACTAAGGAGGTCACAGAGGGAGGTAGGCAGATATGTTGAGGAAGAGCATTCCATCAGAGGCCCACAAGTGGGAAAGAATGAAATGACTCTTCAGGGTCTAACAGGTGATGGTCAGCACCCAGTGACCCTAGGAGGAGCATCCTAGGAGAACCTTAAGGGCAGAGACAGTTCTAGCCTAGGCCGCTAGAAAACCAGGCTGCTAGCCCATCTGCATGAGTCTTGGCAGCCTTCCTTCATCATAATATTTTCTTTTACACTTTTAAAAATACTTTTATGCTTATTAATTAATTAATTTTTTTTGTTTGTTTTACTAGTCAAGTGAAGCAGTGGGAGTAGAGAAGGAACAAAGGAATCTGTAACTGGTAGTGATCAATTAGTTGTAAACACCACTGCACTGGGACTAGCCTATCATCATCTTTTCCCAAATGGTTCCAGCCCAGGTCCCCATCCCAAGTATATTCACTGAATAAACAAATGAATGAATCCTGTCAATTTCTAAGAGGCAGATGCTGCTGCTTGGGAAAAAAGTCTGGCAGTTCCTCCAACGGTTAAGTAAACATGGAATTACCAAGTGATCAAGTAATTCCACTCTTTGGAATATGCTCACAGCAATTGAAAACGTGTTCAAACAAAAACATGTACACAAGTGTTCATACCAGTGTGATTCATAATGGCCCCAAAGTGAAAACAACCCAAATGTCCATTAACAAAGAATGGTTAAATGACACGTCCCATACAATAGAATATTATTAACCATTTAAAAAAAAATCAAAGGGCAGCACCTATGCCTCAGTAGGTAGGGTGCTGGCCCCATATACCAAAGGTGGTGGGTTCAAACCTGGCCCCAGATGAACTGCAACAAAAAAATAGCTGGGCACCTGTAATCCCAGCTACTCGGGAGGCTGAGGCAAGAGAATCGCTTAAGCCCAGGAGTTGGAGGTTGCTGTGAGCTGTGTGATGCCACGGCACTCTACTGAGAGCAATAAAGTGAGACTCTGTCTCTACAAAAAAAAAAAAGAATCAAGTACGACCTACAACACTTCATCCTCAGATACACAACATCTGAGCCACTTGGTCCTGGACACTATGCAACGTTCCCACTGTGCAGGACAGAAAGCCGAGGCCCCATGGTGAAATCAGGCCCTGTGGCCAGAAGCTCTGGACTCAGTGCTCAAAGCAGGGCCCGATTCTGAGGGCATCCAGGCCTTTTATTTATTTATTTTTCTTAAGACAGAGTCTCACTTTATATATATATATATATATATATATTTTTTTTTTTTTTTTGAGACAGAACCTCAAGCTGTCGCCCTGGGTAGAGTGCCATGGCATCACAGCTCACAGCAACCTCCAACTCCTGGGCTCAAGCGAGTCTCCTGCCTCCACCTCCCAAGTAGCTGAGACTACAGGCACCCGCCACAACACCCAGCTATTTTTTGGTTGCAGCCCAGGCTGGATTTGAACCTGCCAGCTCAGGTGTATGTGACTGGCGCCTTAGCCTCTTGAGCCACAGGTGCTGAGCCGACAGAGTCTCACTTTATAACCCGTGGTAGAGTGCTGTGGCGTCATAGCTCACGAAAATCTCTAACTCTTTGGGCTCAAGTGATCCTCTTGCCTTCCAAGTAGCTGGGACTACAGGCACCGGCTACAAGGCCGGGCTATTTTTATTTTTAATATTTATTTATTCATTGAGGCACAGTCTCACTATGTTGCACTCGGTAGAGTGCTGCAGCATCACAGCTCACAGCAACCTCCACTCTTGGGCTTAAGCGATTCTCTTGCCTCAGCCTCCCAATAGCTGGGACTACAGGCGCCTGCCACAACGCCCAGCTATTTGTTAGTCGTTTGTTTAGCAGGCTGGGTTCGAACCCTATTTTTTAGACTCACTCTTACTCAGACTGATCTAGAACTCCTGAGCTCAGCAATCCGCCCACCTTGGCCTCCCAGAGTGCTAGGATTACAGGCGTGAGCCACCAAGCTTGGACTGTCAAGGCCTTTTAAATTGAGTGAATAGATAAGAAACCTTCCAGCGAGTTTTGCAGGATGGTAGTTACAGGTCCCACCGTGTCCTGAGTCAGGGGGCTGCCTTGAAGGACCTTAACTCCCTTCCTAACAACCCACCGCCGTCCCCATGGCAACCGGGGTGGGTACAATCCAGATCACCAGCTCCCCAGATCCGGCAGGGGCGAAGAGTCCTCGCCTTCACTCTGGGAGGAGGAGTCCCCGCCGCGTCCACAGACTATTTAAAAGGCTCCTCCCAGCGACGCATCCTAGCTCCTCGGATTGGTCCCGAGCGTGGCCGAGCGCAGCCGAACTTGACGCACTGCCCGCCTCCTTTCCTGCCCACCTCCCACACGGCACAGTAGTCTTCCAGGCCAATCGCCGATCGGCGCGCCAGCCTGTATCTGCATGGTCACGCCCCAAGGGAAGGCCACACCAAATCGGACGGCTAGCCGCGGCCGTCATTAGCATGCCGGGGGCGGGACGGGGCGGGGCGGCCGCCAGGGGCGGGCTCGGGCGGTTGGTTGGAGCGTCGCAGCAGTCGGAAGGTCCGGGAAAGTTTCTTTGGAGGTGAAAACAGCCGCAGAACTCGGGGCTTTGAGAGGGGGTTGGGGCACGGGGGTCCCGGAGCCGGGGCGGGGTCCTTCCCGGGGCTGGGGGAAACCGGCCCAGGCCTCCTGGGGGATGATTGCCCAACAAAGGATTCTTGGGGCGACCGCCCTCGAGGACTTCTCCGCCCCCGGATTCGGCCGCCCCAAGCGTCCCGGCCCGGCATTCCGGAGCTCCCCATCGGAGGGTGGCGGGGACCCTAGTCACGGTCCAACATCGGGCAGCAGGCCGCCTCTTACCTCCCCGCGTCTGGGTTCCAGGTCTGGCCCGGAGCGGCCATGTCCCACGGCCCCAAGCAGCCCGGCGTGGCCGCTGCGTGAGTGCGCGCCCCCCACAGCAGCCCCCTCCGGCTCGTCCGATCTCCAGGACTCCTGCCCCGACCCCGCCTCCCCAGGGTCCTGACTGCCCTACCTGGGTCAGGGGGTCCCCAAAGGCTTTTCCCCACACTCTGTCCTGAGTCCCTCACTCCCTGGGTCCAGTAGCCCCCTAGAGAGCCCTCTTGTCCCACCTCGAGCTCCTGTCCTGTCCTCCGGATCCGACCCCCTTTAATCCCGCTTCCTTCGATTTACGCCCCCCTCACTGCCGGCTCTGCGGTCAGTGGGGGTGGGAGATAGGGAGGGCTCTAAGAGTCTGGTCCTCCTTGCTCCAGGCCGGCGGGCGCCAAGGCTCCGGGCCCGCATGGGGGCTTCCTGGTGGCAGTCAAGCAAGAGCGCGGTGAGGGTCCACGTGCCAGCGAGAAGGGGTCTCACGAGGAGGAGGTAAGAGTCCCTGCACTGTGCTGGGGGAGGCCCTGGGGTCTGGTCCCCAATCTTGAGGCCCCGCCCCAGGCTAAATTTGAATTGGTTGTGGCTCCGCCCTCAGCCCAGAAGTTAAGACCCCTGCCTTGAGCCAGATGCCACTCCGCACCAGGTCTACTGTCATTCTGAGTCCATACCACGCCCACCAACCAAGGCTAACTTTTCCCCCGTGCCGGAGGCCTGGGCCACTACCTGTCCAGGGCATACCTCTGTGGGGGGGTGGGGGAGCACTTTCCCATGGTCCCTGTGGGCCCTTCCTCAGCAAGCGGCCACGCCCACCCCAAGGCAGCCCCATCCCTCGGCTCAACCCCTGTCACCACTACCTTGGATCCAGAGACACCCTAATCCTCAAGGTCGTGATCCTGACTAGGCCGTATATTCCTTAAGCCCTGCCAGGTCCTGTCAGTTCACTAGGCCCCGCCCATGTCCCACCTACCCACACCCATGCCACTACAGGCCTCGCTGAGCCCCGCCCCAGCTCTCCAGGCCCTTCCTAACTACACTGCCCGCTGCGGGTTCTGTAGCCAGTGAAGAAGCGCGGCTGGCCCAAGGGTAAGAAGCGAAAGAAGATTCTGCCAAATGGGCCCAAGGCACCTGTCACAGGCTATGTGCGCTTTCTGAACGAGCGACGTGAGCAGATCCGTACGCGCCACCCAGACCTGCCATTTCCTGAGATCACCAAGATGCTGGGCGCCGAGTGGAGCAAGCTGCAGCCTTCAGAGAAGCAGGTGGGAATGGGCACTGGGTACGGTCAGCCAGGTCCACTGACAGCCCCTCATCCACTGGGACACCCTGTAGACACATCACCAAGATTGCGGTATGGAGGGTTGTCCTTTCTGCCCAAAGACATGACCACATGCATTTAGCTTTGGGGGAGGCCGAGTAGCAGTAGGCAGGAAGAGATCTAAAACTTAATGACCACTTACCAACCACTACTGATTTGCACCTTCTAAGTGGGATTTCAACAGGGCATTCCAAATATGGTGTAGCCGGGAGGTGGTAGCAGAGTGATCTGTAAGGGTGGGAGTTGGAGGCATGGCAAGCAGGCAGGGGCACCAAGGGCAAGGTCTCAGCAGTGGAGGCCTCTGGGTGAGCCAAGCTCCTGGTGCTGTCCCTGCCAGCGCTACCTGGATGAGGCAGAGCGGGAGAAGCAGCAGTACATGAAGGAGCTGCGTGCCTATCAACAGTCTGAAGCCTACAAGATGTGCACGGAGAAGATCCAGGAGAAGAAGATTAAGAAAGGTGTGAAGCACCGGGTGCAGTGGCCCCCAATGACTCCTGAGGCAGAGGATTGCTTGAGTCCATGAATTTGAGACCAGCCTGGACAATGAATCAAGTTCCTCTCTCTTGGGCTGGGCAGGGTGGCTTAAACCTGTAATCGCAGCACTTGGGAGGCGCGGGCGGGTGGATTGTGTGAGCTTATAGGTTCAAGACCAGCCTGAGCCAGAGTGAGACCCTGTCTCTAAAAATAGCTGGGAATTATGGCAGGTGCATGTAGTCTCAATTACTTGGGAGGCAGAGGCAAGAGAATCACTTGAGCCTAAGAGTTTGAGGTTGCTGTGAGTTATGATGCCACGGTACTCTACCAAGGGTGACAAAGTGAGACTCTGTCTCCAAAAAAAAAAAAATCCCCTCTCTTAAAAAAAAAAAAAGGAAATTATACTATTATTTCACTTGCCCTACATACTTGCTAGTAAAAAGAAATAAAGGTGGGGATGGCCCTAGCCCAGAGCAGTTTGGTGCCAGCTCCGTGGGAGGCTGATCCCAACTCAGGCATACCCTCCTTCCTGGGAGTTTATACTCCTATGGGGACACGAGACATATAGTCAGTTGAGAATGAACAGGGCTCATTCAGTACAGACATGAGATGGAGGAGGGGAGCTTGACCTGGGATAAATAGGGTTTTCCATGGAGAAGGGGAAATTTGTGGGGTCAGTGGATATCTGGGAGGTTGACCCTGCCCTCTTCCCTCCCCCACCAGAAGACTCTGGCTCTGGGCTCATGAATACCCTATTGAATGGACACAAGGTAAGCACCCCCTACTCCTACCCAGGAAGCACCTTGTAGAAAATGGAATCATCTCAGTTCCCTGAGTGAGTCAAAAGCAAAGCTCAGGGAAGGAAGCCATGGCTACTCATCCAAAGATGTGCCAGCAGAGTTAGAGAAGCCACTCATGGGGATGTTCTTTAATTGACTCTGCCCAGGATGCCCCAGGAGACCCTCACAGGCTTGGAGAACATCCAGAAGGGATGTGACTGCCTGTCAAAAAAAAAATTGCCTAGTGTCCTTTCACCTAGTGGGCACAATGTAGGGGTATATGGCATACCTCGTGGGTGAGGGGTACAACTACAACAGGGACTTTACCTAACAAATGCAAACATTGTAACCTAATCATTTGTACCCTCATATTAAATTAAAACAAAACAAAAAGAAAACATTGCCACCTTGTCCCTTCGTCCCAGGGTGGGGACTGTGATGGCTTCTCAACTTTCGATGTTCCCATCTTCACTGAAGAATTCTTGGACCAAAACAAAGGTGAGTGTTAACCACAGTCTTAAGCAAGTCGTGGAAGAGGGTGAGTCAAGAGGGCGCCAAGGCTGGAGGGTGGTCGGGTGCAACCCCAGCCCTGGGGGCTTACCTGCGGCTGGAGGAAAAGAGAGTGGAGACTCAAGGCAGGCAGGGCACAGCCAAAGTAAAGACTCTGACACAGCCCCCATCCCCTGCAGCGCGCGAGGCAGAGCTGCGGCGCCTGCGGAAAATGAACGTGGCCTTCGAGGAGCAGAACGCGGTGCTGCAGAGGCACACTCAGAGCATGAACAGCGCACGCGAGCGTCTGGAGCAGGAGCTGGCGCTGGAGGAGAGGCGGACGCTGGCGCTGCAGCAGCAACTTCAGGCGGTGCGCCAGGCACTCACCGCCAGCTTCGCCTCGCTGCCGGTGCCTGGTGCGGAGGCCACGCCCTTCTCTAACCGCCCGCCCCTTCCACCGCTCTGCTCCTCCCCAGCCTCTGCACTTCCCACCAGCCTTGGGCCTGCTTTCCCCCAGCCGCCCCGCCCCTCCAGGGTGCCCCGCCCCCGACGCCAGCTCCGGGTCTCCCTCCTTTGAATTTACTGTAGCTGGGTTCCTGTGAACCTTGCCTCCATCCCTCTGCCCTGGTTCCGTGGCTCGAGGCATCGCCCTCCGCCGGCCTCTCCCTCGCTATCCTGCGCATCTTGCCCCTAACCTCTGGTCGCTGACCCCACCTCCTTGCCCTTTCCCGACCCCCCCTAGCTTTCTCCCGCCCTACTTCCGTTGGCCCCGCCCACGCCGGCCCCAGACACAGGTCCCTAGCCGGTAGACGCCTCCTGTGACTCTGTTCCTAGCTGCCCTTGGCGCTCACTGAACGCCCCCCTCACTGGCCCTTGTATCGTCACCGCGACCTCGCCCTCGCCAGCCCCCTCTTGCTCTCAGTTGACCTAGACTGAGACTCTTGCCCGCCCTGACCCTCACAGCCCCACCCCGCGGAAGCTTCTGTGGCGCCCTTTGAAGGGCCCCGCCCTCACAGAGTACCGACCCTCTGACTTATGTCCTCGTGAAGCCCCGACCTTGCGACCCTCCCACACCCACTCCGGGCCGGGCTGATCAGTCCTCCGCCCACCCTCCTCAGGCACTGGCGAGACGCCCACGCTCAGCACCCTGGATTTCTACATGGCCCGGCTGCACGGCGCCATTGAGCGCGATCCCGCCCAGCACGAGAAGCTCATCGTGCGCATTAAGGAGATCCTGGCCCAGGTCGCCAGGTGTGTGGGGGGCAGGTGCGGGGTTGTGTCGGGCTAGACCTGCAAGTAGGCGCCAGAGTGGTGCCCGAATTCTGCGAGAGCCACCAGGTGGGATTGGGCCGCGGGGTGTCATTCTGTAGCGGGATTTTCCTCCCAGGCCCCTGCCCCGGGTGATGGAGATCCACCTGAGGGGCTTCTGTGACTCAGCCTCCAATGTCTGGAGGGTAGGGTCGCTGATCAGGCTGTGCCTGTGTTAAATGCCGCGGTGTCGGATACACGTGGGACCCCAGAACCTCCCCAAAGCTTTTCAGGGTGCATCCTAGCTGCCCTAGTTAAGTGGGGACAGCTCCAGGACCCCCGCCCTGGCATCTTTTTGGAGGAGCAGAGGGGGCATGTCATCATAGGTTCCTCAGGACTGGGGTGGGGGCTGAGAGGTGATGGGGCCCCGGTCCCCATCACGCACCTCTCCTCTCTGTCCCGTTGCAGTGAGCACCTGTGAGGGGATGGCCAGCTCACAGATTCGGAGAAGCAGCTCTGGGCGCCAATGGCCTTTTCCCAGCTCCACCAAAACGGAGTGGGGGGTCCGCCCTTTGGGACCAGGCCTGATCCTGCACCTTGGGGGTTCCAGCCTCCCTAAAATGAAATTTCTACAGCATCCCTTTGGTTTCCAACTTCCTCAGCACCCTGAACCCAGAGAAAGCACTCAACATGGGCTGTAAACCCAGAACCCTGTGGCTGGGGGCCCAGGAAGACCACACACAACAGCACTTGGTATCAGGCTGATTCTCCCGGACCACCCCTGGGAGGAGAGCAGATAAAACCCTTATGTCTAGCTTGCTGCAAGATCCCAGAGTTATTCACTGTAAGGGGGGCTATGAGGTAATGCTACACAGGCAGAGGACCCTCCAGATCCTGCATCCCAGAGTGGGGGGAGCTGGTATTGCTGATCCTGCCCCAGCTCAGCTGAGGGCACTTGGTGGGGGCAACCTCTTCCCAGACTTTTCAATCCAGACTTTTAAAATAAAAGAAATGTAATCCGTGTTTCAAGCTTGTGAGCGTGTAAGGTTTTTTTTTTTTTGGGGGGGGGGTAGGGATATGGATTGTCCAAGTGATGTACCCAGAGCCTCCATGACACCCCTGCTGGGGACACCAGGCCTGCTCTCTTAGCACCTCATAGCTTGGACTGTCCCTGTTTCTCACATGGGGAAACTGAGGCCCCAATGTACCCAGGCTCACAGAGCAAGTCTGTGGCAACATAGGGACAACCTTCTGCCCCCATGCCCATACCCATGTGGGCATGACAAACTCAGGGGACAGACATGGCTGCTCAATCCATCCTTCAACCTGTCTTCCTGACAGGAATTTACTTCCTGGTGAAGCAAGCTTAGGCAGGGAATTTTGTCTATTGTGGTAAAATACATAGTATAAATCTTAGCATATCGGCCATTTTTAAATGCACAATTCAGTAGCATTTAGTACATTAACAATGTTGTGCAATCATCACCACTAATTCCAGAACATTCTCATCATCCCAAAAGGAAGCACCATCCCCATCAGCAGTCACACCTCATCTTCACCCCCAGCTCCTGGCACCCACACATCCTATCTCTATGGATCTGCCTGTTGTGGACATTTCATATAAATGGAATCCCACACTGTGTATCCTGTGTCTGCTTCTCTCACTGAGTATAATGTACTCAAGGTCCACCTACATGGTGCCTGTATCAGAGCCTCCTTCCTTTTTGTGGCTGAGTGATCCTGTGTGGATGGACCATGTTGTGTTTATCCACTCACCTGTGGATGAATATTTGGGCTATTTCTACCTTTTGTTTTGTTTTATTTTGGTTTGGTTTGGTTTTTTGTGACACAGAGCCTCAAGCTGTTTCCCTGGGTAGAGTGCTGTGGCATCACAGCTCACAGCAACCTCCAACTCCTGGGCTTAAGCAACTGTCTTGCCTCAGCCTCCCAAGTAGCTGGGGACTACAGGCGCCCACCACAATGCCTCACTATTTTTTGGTTGTAATTGTCATTGCTGTTTGGCAGGCCCAGGCTGGATTCGAACCTGCCAGCTCTGGTGTATGTGGCTGGTGCCTTAGCTGCTTGAGCTACAGGCACCAAGCCTATTTCTACCTTTTGGCTGTTGTGACTCTTATCACTCTAAGCATTCATGCACAAGCTTCTGTTTGAACACTACTTTCAATTCTCTTGTGTAGATGGATTGCTAGTAACTGTGTCTCATTTACTGAGGAAGCTTCCCAGAGAGTTCTGTTGTTTGATGGAATATTAAAGACACCCTAAAAAGTTTGAAGAACAATTTGACAAGAATCCATTCTGTGGGTTGAACTGTATTCTCCCTTCCTGCAAATATGTTGCAGTCCTAAACCCAGAACTTCTGAAAATGACCTTATTTGGAAAAAAGGTCATTGCGGATATAATTAGTTAACATGAGATCATACTGAGGTAGGGGTGGGCCCTTAAACCAATGTGACTGGTGTCCTTATAAGAATAAAATTTGTTTTATTTTGTTTTGTTTTTGAGACAAGAGTCTTACTCTCACCCTGGGTCCAGTGCCATGGCATCGCAGTTCACAGTAACCTGAGACTTTGGGGCTCAAAAGATCCTCTTGCCTCAGCCTCCTCAATAGCTGGGACTACAGGTACCTGCCACAATGCCGGGCTAGTTTTTCCTATTTTTAGTAGAAACGGGGTCTCATCTCACTTTTGCTCAGGCTGGTCTCCAACTCCTGAGCTCAAGCAATTCACTTCCCTTGGCCTCTCAGAGTGCTGGGATTACAGGCATGAGCCACTGTGCCCAACCCAAGACTAAGATTTGGACATAGACACAGAGAGGAGACAGCCATGTGACAATAGAGACTGAGATTGGATGGGTCTATAAGCCAAGGTATGCCACAGTTTGCCACCCATGACCAAAAGCTATAGAGATGAAGACAGATTCCACCCAGAGTCTCAAAGGAGCCCAGCTCTGCTGAAGCTTGATCTTAAAATTTTAGCCTCCAGAACTGTGGAAGAATATATTTCTGCTGTTTTATGTCACCCAGTTTGTGGGTCTGTTATAGCAGCCCTAAGAGGAGACTAATTCAACCTTATACTGACAACCTTTCTCCAGTCCCACTTCTCCCTGACAAGGCCATTGCCCCTCAAATTTAGAGTTTATCATTCCCAGCTAGGGTTTCATGGCTTTACCACGTAGGCCTTTCTCTCTAAAAAAGTAGCCTTTGGGGCCAGGTGTAGTAGCTTACACTTGTAATCCCAGCTCTCTGGGAGGCCAAGGTGGGTGGATTGCTTGAACTTGGGAGTTGGAGACCAGACCCGGCAAGAGCAAGACCCCATCTCTACTAAAAAAAAATAAGTAGAGGCCAAGGTTGGTGGCTCACACCTGTAATCTTAGAACTCTGGGAGGCCGAGACAGGTGGATTGTCTGAGGTCATGGGTTTGAGACCAGCCTGAGCCAGAGTGAGATTCCCCCAACCCCTGTCTAAAAAAATAGCTGGGCGTTGTGGCAGGCGCCTGTAGTCCCAGTTACTTGGGAGGCTGAGACAAGAGAATCACTTGAGTCCAGGAGTTTGAGGTTGCTGTGAGCTAGGATGGCACAACACTCTACCCAGGACAACGAATTGAGACTCTGTCTAAACAACAAAATAAAAATTAAAAAGTAGCATTTGCCGGGCATGGTGCCTCATGCCTGTAATCCCAACACTAGGGAGGCCAAAGCCAATAGATTGTCTGAGCTCACAGGTTTGAAATCATCCTGAGCAAGAGCAAGATCTCATCTCTAAAAATAGTTGGGCGCTGTGGCAGGCACCTATAGTCTCAGCTACTTGGGAGGCTGAGGTAGGAGAATCACTTAAGCCCAGGAGTTTGAGGTTGCTGTGAGCTATGGTGCCATGGCACTCTACCAAGGGTGACAAAGTAAGACTCTCTCTATCTCAAAAAAAAAAAAAAAAAAAAAAGGGCAGCGCCTGTGGCTCAGTGGGTAGGGCGCCGGCCTCATATACTGAGGGTGGCAGGTTCAAACCCGGCCCAATGCAAACTGCAACAAAAAATAGCCAGGTGTTGTGTTAGATGCCTGTAGTCCCAGCTACTCAGGAGGCTGAGGCAAGAGAATAGCCTAAGCCCAGGAGTTGGAGGTTGCTGTGAACTGTGTGATGCCATGGCACTCTACCGAGGGTGATAAAGTGAGACTCTGTCTCTACAAAAAAAAAATAATAATAAATAAATAAATAAATAAAGTGGCTTGGCGCCTGTAGCTCAGCGGCTAGGGTGCCAACCACAAACGCCAGGGCTGGCAGGTTTAAACCTGGCCCAGGCCTGCTAAACAACAACAACAATAACAACAACAAAAAAAACAGCCAGGCACTGTGGCAGGTGCCTGTAGTCCCAGCTACTTGGGAGGCTGAGGCAAGAGAATCACTTAAACTCAAGAGTTTGAGGTTGCTGTGAGCTGTGATGCCATAGCATGCTACTGAGGGCAATAAAGTGAGACTCTGTCTCAAAAGAAAAGAAAAAAAAGCATTTTACAGCAGTTTACATCATCTCTAATTCCAGAACATTTCATCACCCCAAAAAGCAGCTCTGTCTTACCAGCAGTCACTCCCCATCCCCAGACCCTTACACTACAAATCCACTTTGTCTCTCTGGATTTTCCTGTTCTGGACACTTCACATAAACAGAATTACACATTAATGTGGCCCTTTGTGTCTGACTTCTTGTCACCATGTATGATGTTTTCAAGTTTCATCCACATTGTAGCTTATATTAATAGTAGATTTTGGCTCCGTGCCTGTGGCTCAAGTGGCTAAGGCACCAGCCACATACAGCTGAGCTGACAGGTTTCGAATCCAGCCTGGACCCGCCAAACAACAACGACGGCTGCAACCAAAAAATAGCCAGGCATTGTGGTGGG
This sequence comes from Galagoides demidoff, assembly GCA_963574575.1. Taxonomy (NCBI): domain Eukaryota; kingdom Metazoa; phylum Chordata; class Mammalia; order Primates; family Galagidae; genus Galagoides; species Galagoides demidoff. The sequence continues at coordinate 3,121 of CAUYQV010123105.1, read as the reverse complement.
CACCTGTAGTCCCAGCTACTTGGGAGGTGGAAACAGGAGACTCGCTTGAGCCCAGCAGTTGGAGGTTGCTGTGAGTTGTGATGCCACTCTACCCAGGGCGACAGCTTGAGGCTCTGTCTCAAAAAAAAAAAAAAGAAAGAAAGAAAGAAAGAAAAAATAGTAGGTTTTGCAAATTTTATAACTTTTTATAAACTTTCTTACATTGTCCAAAGCATTCTATAACCTATCTTTCTCTATTGATGTTTGGTTTGTGAGATTCTTCCAAGGCAGGCCCTGTGTAGACCTGCTGTGTGGCAAGCTAGCACAGGACGAGAATGCTGTTTGTTGAGCCAACATTCTTGTGTAAGAATTTTGATGGAAATTCTACCTTTCCAGAGTTGCATTCCAGGGGAATTTTACAGATACCTCTTGATGTCTCTTCTTCACCTGTGACCCAGAGATCCATTCATTCCCTGACCAAGGAACGCCTGAGTATCCACTGTGTGCCAGGCACTGTGCACTGGATACAGGGACACAGGGGGGGAACAAAAGACACAAAACCTCTACCCTCCTGGGGCTGACACTCCAGTCAAGGAGACAGACAGAACAATATGTAATAAAATATCTGGGCTCGGCGCCTGTGGCTCAAGCGGCTAAGGCGCCAGCCACATACACCTAAGGTGGCAGGTTCGAATCCCCAACCCAGGCCCGCCAAACAACAATGATGGCTGCAACCAAAAAATGGCCGGGCGTTGTGGTGGGCGCCTGTAGTCCCAGCTACTTGGGAGGCGGAGGCAGGAGACTCGCTTGAGCCCAGGAGTTGGAGGTTGCTGTGAGCTGTGATGCCATGGCACTCTACCCAGGGGGACAGCTTGAGGCTCCGTCTCAAAAAAAAAAAAATTGCTTATTTCTATACCTTTCCATTTAATTTTCAGACCACAGTTGACCCTAGTCAACTGAAACTGCAGAAAGCAAAACCATGATTAAGAGAGAACCACTGTTTTTCATTTAAGTGATTACTAATTTGTTGAAAACTTAATTGCTAGTTTGCTAGATTGAGCAAATGCCCTCAGGACAAAGTGGCTTTGGGCATCAGTGCTCCACAGCCATTCTGATACTTGCCTTCACCCAGGTTTGGCTTTCTTGGCAACTGTAGGAGCAGAAGGAAAGCTTCCCTTCTGTCCTCTGAAGGATTGCTGGCTAACAATAGACAGATTAATAGGATAAAAAGGCATACAACTAGATAGGTGTATGGACAGAGAATTCCCACATATATGAAACTCAAAGTGCCAGATGATTGAAGTTTATATATTTTCTTCGTAGGAGAGAGGGAAAGGGGGTGATATAGGTACTTGTGAAGGGTAGTAAAACATTTTCAGGGGAAATGAATGATCCCAAATTAAAATGGAGAACTTTTCTGGGACAAACTTCCTCTGGGTTCTGGGGAGAGGTGGCAAGAAGGGGAGGGGCAGAACTTTACTCTGAACAAAGATTATCTTATTATGCAGATAGTCTCCAGGTAATTTTTTCAGAGTTGCCCACAGAATAGATGAAAAGAATCTGGGCGGCACCTGTGGCCCAGTGAGTAGAGTGCTGGCCCCATATACCAAGGGTGGTGGACGAACCCAGCCCCAGCCAAATCGCAACAAGAAAAATAGCCTCGCCTTGTGGTGGGTGCCAGTAGTCCCAGCTACTAGGGAGGCTGAGGCAAGAGAATCGCCTAAACCCAAGAGCTGGAGGTTGCTGTGAGCTGTGACGCCATGGCACTCTACCAAAGGGCAACAAAGTGAGACTCTGTCTCTAAAAAAAAAAAAAAAGAAAGAAAAGTCTATCTGGATGTGGAGGGAACTTTTATTTATTTATTTTTTTAATTTTATTTTTGAGACAGTCTCACTTTCTCTTAAAAAAAAAAAGTCTATTTGGGTGTGGAGGGGACTTTTATTTATTTATTTATTTATTTTATTTTATTTTTCAGACAGAGTCTCACTTTGTCAGGAGGGGACTTTTAGTTTCTTTTCTTCTATAGTGGTTAATTTTTCCTGATTATTTGATGAAATTTCTTGGGTGGAGGTCTTAAGACAATTGCTTTTCTTTTTTTTTTTTTGACCGGGGCTAGGTTTGAACCTGCCACCTCCAGCATATGGGGCTGGCGCCCTACTCCTTTGAGCCACAGGCACCACCCTGACAATTGCTTTTCTTTTCGAAAAAAATTTCCTTAGATAAGGAAATTTCAGAGAGAGTCCTCCTTCCCTTGGAGTGGTGGGGAAACAGGAGAGGTCTAAAAGTCCTTGTTTAGGAGGCATTTTCTTTTTTCTTTCTTTCTTTTTTTTTTTTTTTTTTGAGACAAGTTTTACTATATTGTCCTCAGTAGAGTGCTGTTGGTATCACAGCTCACAGCAAACTCAAACTCTTGGGCTTAAGTGATTCCCTTGTCTCAGCCTCCCAAGTAGCTGGGACTACAGGCACCCAGCTATTTTTTTGTTATAGTTGTCATTATTTAGCAAGCCCGGGCCTGGGTTTGAAACCACCAGCCCCAGTGTATGCCACCCTAACCACTGAGAGCTACAGGCACTGAGCCTAGGAGGCATTTTCTAAGGCCTTCCTATTTTAGTTCAAAGCGTTCAGGCATGGCTCAGCGCCTGTGGCTCAAGCAGCTAAGGCACCAACCACATACACATGAGCTGACAGGTTCAAATCTAGCCCTGGCCCACCAAACAACAATGATGGTAGCAACCAAAAATAGCTGGGTGTTGTGGTGCTCGCCTGTGGTCCCAGCTAATTGGGAGGCAGAGGCAGGAGAATTGCCTGAGCCCAGGAGTTGGAGGTTGCTGTGAGCTGTGATGCCAAGTCATTCTACCCAGGGCAACAGCTTGAGGCTCTGTTTCAGAAAATTAAAAAAAAAAAAAAAAAAAAGCATTCAGGCATACTGAAGCTACCAGGTCTTTGTGTCTCCCAAGTCCTTTCTTGTTCCCTTACACCAGGCTGCTGCTCAGGTCTTCCTGCTTGTTTTCTTGTTTACTCAATTGTAAAATGGGGATAATTAATGCCTAACAGAAGTTGAAATGTGGCTCGGCACCTGTGGCTCAATCGGCTAAGGCGCCAGCCATGTACACCTAAGGTGGCGGGTTCGAATCCCCAGCCC
>CAUYQV010123100.1:0-12011 GCA_963574575.1 Galagoides demidoff | reverse complement strand
AAATAATAATAATAAAAATGGCTGGGCGTTGTGGCGGGCGCCTGTGGTCCCAGCTACTTGGGAGGCGGAGGCAGGAGACTCACTTGAGCCCAGGAGTTGGAGATTGCTATGAGCTGTGATGCCATGGCACTCTACCCAGGGGGATAGCTTGAGGCTCCGTCTCAGAAAAAAAAAAAAAAAAAAAAGAATGCTTGTACACATTCTAGATTTTCACATTGCCATCCACTTTTTTTTTTTTTTTTTTGAGGCAGAGTCTCAAGCTATTGCCTGGGTAGAGTGCTGCAGTGTCATAGCTCACAGCAACCTCCAACATGGGTTCAAGTGATCCTTTTGCCTTAGTTTTTCTTTCTTTCTTTTTTTTGTTTTTTTTGAGACAGAGCCTCAAGCTGTCCCCCTGGGTAGAGTGCCGTGGCATCACAACTCACAGCAACCTCCAACTCCTGGGCTCAAGTGAGTCTCCTGCTTCCACCTCCCAAGCAGCTGGGACAACAGGTGCCTGCCACAACGCCAGGCTATTTTTTGGTTGCAGTCATCACTGTTGTTCGGTGGGCCTGGGCTGGATTTGAACCTGCCACCTTAGGTGTATGTGGCTGGCACCTTAGCCACTTGAGCCACAGGCGCCAAGCCATTTTTTCTATTTTTAGTAGTGATAGGACCTTGCTTTTGCTCAGGCTAGTCTCGAACTTGTGAGCTCAAGTAATCCACCCACCTCAGCCTCCCAGAGTGCTAGGATTACAGGCGTGAGGCATCACGCCTGGCCTCAAATTCCACTTTTTGGTACAAACTTGGTTAGTACATCAGAATCATGTGAATAAAGCTTGAGGTTGTTAAATCAGCAGAGACACGGCTGACTTGCCGACCACTCACAGGGGTCTGGGGGCTGCTGGTCTCAGGCTGCACACTCACTGGGCTGCAGACAGCAAAATGCCAAAGGTTCTGGATGGAGGGGTAGGAGGGAAGCTAAGGGTAGGTGAAGGAAGGACAAAGGGACACAGGAGAGGAAAGAAGAGGGAGGAAATGTGGAGCCTGGTGTGGGGGTAGGGACTGAAATGGGCAGCAATAGCCCTCAGGCTCAGCCAAACAGGACCACAGAGCTAGAAGTGGAGCCAGTGATTTTTCTCAGATGCAAAACAATTCCAGCTTGAGCTCCCCACTTCCCCTGGCAAACACAGGGATAGTTTAAGCCAGGGACAGTAAAGCTTCAAGGGCCTTAGAATGTGGCCAGAAGAACAAGGTGACTGGGTTGTAGCCCCCTCTACCCTGGTTCTCAGCTATGCCTGTGTGTCACACCAAAGCCTCAATTTGAGCTCATCCTGTATTTCTACAGTGGGCACTATCCAAAGGCTCAGAGGTACTACCTGCTGTGCTGAGCTCCAAATCAACTGCCACTGCTCTGGATAGTGGCGCCCCTAACCAGAACCAGGTCCTCCCAACTACACAGGGCTCCATAGTGTGTTATAGGGTCACACTCCTGGACAAAGCAAACAGCCAGCTCTTTTCCTGTAACCACTCGATCCCACTAATTGCCCTTCACAAAGATTTGCATTGTTCTATGAGACACCCTGCAGTTCCTCCCCTACTTGGGAAGGGTCCCTAGTCCAGGTTCCTGGTGCTGAGCCGGCCAACGTTTCTCTTTGCAGAAGATCACAGGACTGGGAATCTATTCTTTAGTGCCCAAATGACAGTCAGGGGTGAATTTCAACACTGTTTAATCAGAATCTCATTTTATTTCTATTTATTTGTTTATTCTGGAGACAAAGTCTCCTGAGCTGGAGTGCAGTGGCATCATCATGGCTCGCTGCAACCTCCAACTCCTGGATTCAAGTAATCTTCCCACCTCGGCCTCCCACAGTGCTAGGATTACAGGCATGAGCCACCATGCCTAGCCTCATTAGGATCTCATCATGACTTAGAAGGTAAGAGTTCTCTAAGAAGGAAGGTCTGAACTAGAAAGTCTTACACAATTACAAGTCTGGGCAGGAAGCAGATAGGATCCACAATCTCTGCAAAAGAGCCCCCTTTGCAGAATTAATCAAACTTACTGTTCAGCAAGGGTGTCTCTATTCACCCTCGCAGGCACCCTGACCCCAGCCTTCCTCAGTGGGTAGGAGGAGTAATTTGACTAGTGAGAAAAAACTGGTTAAGATGTAGAAAGCCTCAAGGTCACTGCCTTTATAACTGGATTAAGTAAAGGGTGTTTTAGATTAGTTAAGCCAGAGGTTGTGACAGAGCCCCTGTGCCTTACTTGGTTAACTTGGATGTAACTCCCATCATCTTCGATGTGGATCTTGGCTATCCCGCTTTCTGGCCTCTTATCCACCTTCACGGGCTTGATGCAGTCCTATACCAGGAAGAGACCCCAAACCAGGGCCTGTGAGTAGGCAAAGGCTCCTGAGGAAGCAAGGCCTAAAGGATGGTAGCCTGGCTATGCAATGGCCAGATACACGGCATGAAGGTACTCCCCTGAGCCACACACTTGGAGACTGAGGCTAGTCCTACCATCTCCTGCCACAGAAGCGATCACACCAGCTCCAGCTGCTCACCCTGTTCTTGCACTGGGCCCGGGTTTCTAAAGCCCTGCTGGCAATGAAGGCTACTTACTGTACAGGTCTCAGTTAGCATGAGACCAGTGTTAACAGTGCTGGCAAACCACTTATCTGCAGAGACACTGCTAACCCTGACCTTCCTATTTAAGTATAAACAGGAAGTATGATCAGAGTGTTATACTGGCTACTAAGAGGAAGCCAAGGCCTCAGCAGAAACACTTTGCTTGGAGAAGTCTGGAGGTCACCCCCATGCACAATGCCCCAGAAAAAAGTTCATTTCAATTCCAATTCCCTTGAATTCTCTCTAGGCCCCTGCGTTCCCTAAAATGACCAGCTCTAGAAAGCCCTCAGATTTTAGGAGGGCTAGCTTATTGGTGCTGAAATGCTGCGGTGCAGCCCCCCTTTCCTCTGCCTCAATACTGGGCGGTCCAGCTTCCACTCAGTAGGGCTGTTGCCATGGATAGGCACACACAAAGCACACCCAGAGAAGGGTAACACCAGCCTGTTCACAAGTGTAGTGTTGCTGTCTGGTCCTCTGGTCTCCTTCGGGAACAAGCTCTGCCTCCTTGCCTTAGGGAGATGCCAAGCACAGTGTTTACTGAGCAGTTACTGCTGTGTTTCTAGCCATCATCCCACCTGCTCTCACAGCTGAACTGGGGTCACCACAGTCCCTGTTTATGCAGATGAACAAACTGTGGATCACAGAGGACCTTGAGGCCTGGCAGGATGCCCCGCAGATGTGGAGATGCCAGGCCCAGTACTGCCCTCGCCACTCCCCAGTTGTGTGCCTCAGGCGGCGTACTAATTCGCCTCTGCTCGATTCCACTAGGCTGGATGGCGCAAGGCTGCGACGCCTGAACCCTCTCAGGCGGCCGCCTGGCGCCCACACAGTAAAGCTGGTCCGTGACACAGCCCTGCCTGGCCTCAGTTTTCTCGTTGGTAAGAAACCAGCCAGAAAGACTCGGGACCGTGCGGGGGGTGCTGGTGGCTTCGAGGGCATCAGCCAGGGACCCGGGATTCGGACTTCATTTCTCAGGGGAATAAACTGAGACCGGGAGGGGTCTCCCACCATGCGAGGTGCGAGAGTCCTACTCGGCCCACCCGGGCCCGCTCCCCGCGCCCACCTGAGACGGCCCGATGAAGTCATCCAGGTCCGTCAGCTGCAGCGCCCCACTAAAGGGCGACGCCATGACTGCCGCACTGCTGCCGGGCGCCGTGAGCAGGTGTCGCCAAACTGCACGAAACGAAGAATTTGTTCCGCCACGCTGCCGGAAAGCGTCCCGCGGAGGTGCATGCGCACTTCACATCCAGCCGGACGTCCTCAGAGTGACCGCCCTCTGCCGGCGGGCCCCGCACAGCGGCTCTCGGCGGGTTCCTGCGGATTTGGGCCAAGCTCCGCGCAGTTCCTGCCGCCGCACCTGCTGTTCCCCTTGAGCTGGGGTAGAGAGCGGCGGCGGGACGGGGAACCGCGCAGGCAATCTCTGTGCCTTACAGAGAAGCGGAGGGGTCCTAGCTAGTTCATTTAAGCAACCAGAGCTTACCTGCCGGCAGCTGCGGGCCTAGGGCCGCGCTTTGTACCTTGCTCGTGGAAGCCACCTGAGAACCCAGGACGGTGCCTGACACACAGTAGGTGCTCAGTTCCGTTGAAGCAGTTCAGGCAGTGAAGAAAGTGAAAAGTCTCAGGGTTAAGGAGTAATCCTTACTATTCTGAGGCCAGCTCATCCAGATCCCTCCTCTGTTATTCCACTTGGAGATGAGCCTGAGAAAGCTCCATTTCCCTAGGTTTTATCACCGTGAACAGGCCTGCTGTGAGTCTGACCCGATTTCTAAGCCGTTGTAACTCATATATGTTCAGAGACACACTGAATGACAAGTTTTTACTTGGACTTTCCAGAAAACTTAAGGGATCAAACTATAAGTCTGGTGTATATCCTCTCACCAGTCTGAGAGGCTGTGGCCTGTGGTCTGCTCTTCCGAGGGTTCTGGTAGACCCCTTCTTGGGCTTTGATTCCAACAGCTTTTCCCCACATGACACTGCCTGGTGACTTCTGAACCTACTGTGGGGTTTGCCACCAGGCCCAGGCACTCAAGGCCCACTGGCTGGTGTGGCCTCCTTGGGCACCTACAGCTGCCCATTGCACCCCACAGGACTTTGTTCTTCAGCATCAGGGAGAAACTTTCCCCAGCACCTGGGCTAGGTGGGCTTCCAGGTCCCACCCATCCTCCTGGCCTGGCAATACCTGACCAAGTTCCCAGATGAGATGCCTGAAATCTGAGGAATCCCACTACTTATTAGAAATAGATGAAAAACAAAGTAAACTTAGTTTCCCTGAAGTGCCATACAGTGTGTTTATAAAAGATGTGAACAGGTGGAATGCTGCTGAGATTGAGGGGAAAGTCTGTTAGGTGGAGGTGCAGAGAGCATTTATTGAGGGGGGCTCTGGCTGGGTCCTAGGGCAAGGGATGGTCTCTGCAGCAGAGCGGGAAGGGTTCTCCCAGTGTTGAGGGAGTTCAGTGTGTAGATGCTTAGGTAGGTTTTGATCTTTCTTCCCCTGCAAACACAAGTTTTTAAGAGCAAACACAGGTGGAGCAAGATGAGGGCAAGTCAAAAGGTGGGGACAGCCTGTGTCCATCAGTAGATTGTGCATGGACTCATTGGTGTCTGTCAGTGCAGCAGGGCAGTATTCAGCCAGGAAAAGGAATGACTTTTTTTTTTTTTTTAAGAGATGGAATCTCACTTTGTTGCCCTCAGTAGAGTGCTGTGGTGTCACAGCTCACAGAAACCTCCAGCTCTTGGGCTTAGGTGATTCTCTTGTCTCACCCTCCTGAGTAGCTGGGACTATAGGTGCCCGCCACAATGCCTGGCTATTTTTTCTATTGCAGTTTGGCCAGGGCTGGGTTCGAACCTGCCACCTTTGGTATGGGGCCGGTGCCTTACTCACTGAGCCACAGGCACTGCCCAGGAATGACTTATTGACAGGTGCTGCAACGTGAATAAACTCTGAAAACATGATGCTCAGTCACATATGGTGTGAGTCCACTTACATGAAATGTCAGGAGGGACAAATCCAGGCAAAGATTATTACAGAGGCTGCTAGGGGCTAGGAGGAGGGGTTTCTGATTGGGCTGATGGAAAGGTTTTGGAAATAGATGTTGCACAACACTGTGAATGTAATTAACATTACTGAATTGGATACTTAAAAATGATCACAGTGGAAAAAAATTTTGTTATATATATTTAAATTTATAATATAAATTTAAAAAGTGAAGAATGAAATATACCGAAAACCCATCCAATTGCACACTTTAAAATGAGTGTAATGTGTAGTATGTGAATTTTATTTTTTTGAGAGAGTGTCACTTTATTGCCCTCGGTAGAGTGCTGTGGTATCATAGCTCACAGCAACCTCAAACTCTTGGGCTTAAGCGATTCTCTTGCCTCACCTTCCCAAGTAGCTGAAACTATAGGTGCCTACCACAACACCTGGCTATTTTATTTATTTATTTATTTTCAGTTTTTGACTGGGGCTGGGTTTGAACCTGCCACCTCCCCTATATGGGGCTGGTGCCCTACTCCTTGAGCCATAGGTACCGCCCTACCTGGCTATTGTTAGAGAGAGGTCTCACTCTGGCTCAGGCTGGTCTCCAACCTGTAAGCTCAGGCTCCACCTGCCTCAGCCTCCCAGAGTGCTAGGATTACAGGCATGAACCACCACACCCAGCCTCTGGTATGTGAATTTTTAATCTCAATAACACAATTATAAGAAAAGGTAGCAGAGCAAGGTGTGGTGGCACCTATAGTCCCAGCTGCTTAGCTGAGGCAAGAGGATCACTTGAGCCCGGGAGTTTGAGTCCAACCCAGGCAACATAGCAAGACCTCATCTCAAAATATATGAGTAAATAAATGAAAGGGGAAGGTGGGGCCAGAAGGTTGTGAATCAGCATCACTGCCCTGAGGTGGTCCTAGCTTCTTCCCTATAGGAAGACAGGGTGACCAACAGAGCCAGTTTCTGGTTCAGAAAATATGACCGGAGGTGTCTGATCCCCACCCCCCGCTCCCCAGCACACACAGACACAGGCGTGTGCACACATGAAATCACTGGGGCAGGTTTTCCTCCTGCTCTGGGAGGAGCCAAGAGAGGGGCTTTTATTCCTGGCTGGGGGGGGTGTCTTTCATTAACACTCAGCCCTTTCTCTGGGGACCCTTGGCTCTTGGGCCAACACTGTGCTTCTGTTGTCCCTGCTTTCATACTTTGCCAATTGTTTCATCATCATCATTAGTGAGTATTTACCGTGTGCTTCCCATGTGTGAATCCCTGAGCCAGACCCTGGGAATCCAGGGTTTACTCAGGTCAGGGAGGGGAAGGGAGGACATGAGTGCCAGTGGGGCACTCAGGCCAAGGCTGTGGGCCTTGAGGTTGCCTTGGCACTGTGCCCATGCATGACACCCTTTTCCTGGGCTGGATGGGAGCCTGGGGTGCCTCTGCCCTGGGGATGCCCATGGGGCCACCCTTTGCCCACCATTGCCACCTGGTCGCTGGGTGGGAGGAAGTGTACCAGCCTTCTCCTGTGGATCTGGTGTCCACTGAGGCATGTTCTGCCTTGTCCCTTCCTGTGGTGGGTATCAGAGTTTCACCCTCTGGAGGGATCTCTCTGTGTCAGTTTCCTGAAGCTGAGGTAAGAAATGATTGCAAACTGTAGGGCTTAACACAATAGAAATATATCCTCACCAAGTCCTGAGGCCAGAATTCCGAAGTCAAGGAGTGGGCAGTGCTGTGCTCCTGCCAGGGGCTAGGTCAGGGTCAGGGTCAAGGGTAGGATCAGGGTTAGGGTCAGGGTGGGCTTTCTGCCTCCTCCAGCTACTGGGGGCTCCAGATTTGGCCTTAGATTTGGCCACATCTCTCCAATCTCTGCCTCTTGTCACGAGGCCATCTTACCTTTGTATTTATGTTCCATCATTGGGTTTAGAACCTCTGCTCCCAAGAAATAGGAAAGGGGAAATGGGGTTACCAGGGTGCCCCTCACGGGTAGGATGCAGGAGATGTTATTGCTGTGGCCAATGTGGCTGTGGTCTCCAAGACCCAAAGGATACATGGAGGCCTGGTGCCCCCATCATGCACAGAGTCTATGGGGAGTGCTTGCCCAGCATTGAGGGCCACCCACCAGGAGCAGGCCCTGCCCCACACACATGCACCATAGTGCCCAGTATTAAGCTTAGGGGTCCAGGAGCCAAGTGGGTGAGGCAGGGGCAAGAGTGGGGAGGTGGACCAAGGAGCACCACCTGTGTGGTATGAGGTATAGGACACCCTGGCTCTGCAAGGTGCAAGTACAGGCCCTTGGCAGCCTGGTACCTGAGAGAGATGTAGAGATGCTTTGCCCACTGGGCACAGCCCTGCCTTCTAAACCCTCTCTGCTCTGTGTAAGCTGGGGATTGTTGTGTCAGTTAGGGTGGGCGCCTCTTTCTGAAGGGTCTTCATGGTTGAGGGCCCTGGGGAAGTCATCCCAGATCGCTAAAGGTCATGGCATGCTCTTCCCAATCTGTGTGAATGGACATGGGGCACGATGTCCACACCAGTCCTCTCTGAGTCCTCCCAGGCCCCAAGTTCTGGGGTGGTGGTGGTGGTGGTGGTGGTAAGGCTTGGCTGGCAGGGCCCTTGGCAGGCCTGCTGTGAAGGTAGCATGTGCAGCCTCTTATTCTCAAACTTTGGAGAGAAAACACCCTTTCTTTGGGGGTGCCAGTGGCCATTTTCACCTGTGACCAGACCCCTCCCCAGGGGCACCCTCACCCTTTGTGGAGCGACTCTTAGTCTCCATCAGGTGAACGGACACATTTCATTTGTTGAAGGGAATTACTGTTGGCTGTGAGTGCATCATTAGCAGGGTAATCAGCACTTGGTGTCTCCCCTCTGGGGCCACCACATCTTGTCAACAGGTGAAATCCCAGCAGCAGCCTGGCTAAGGCTGCAATTAGCTGCTAATGAGGAGGCCTGCCATGACCTATAGCCACAAGATGTGCTGGCGGGTTCCAGCAGGCAGAGGGTGGGGAGAGAGCCAGCCAGGGCTCTCTCAGGGGTCATCCTGCTGCTCCTCACCCAGTGGACTGAATGAAAACTCGGCTAGTCACCAAGCAAGGTGGGCTCTTGGTGGGGTGGTAACACTGTTGCACTCATGGGGAGGCCAGGTATACCATACACCTGTCCCCTTGAGGCCACACCTCAGTAGTCCCAGAAATGTGGGAACTATGGGGGCAGCAGACAGGATCCTCCTGCCAGTGTCCCCACCTTTACTGAGAGCCCTGGGGCCAGAGCAGTTTCTAGCTAAGCCAAAAATGTCTGCACTGTGGGCAGGCGGCCAGATCTCTGGGCTGGGGAGATGGACCTGGGAGGATGGGCTGGCCACCAGGAAGCAATGTGTCTGCAGCCTTCTCTACCCTTTCACCAACCCTTCCCCCTCCTCCTTGTAACCCACATGTTCCAGCAACAAAGATCTGGCTCACTGTCCACCAGACTATCAAGGTACCTTCAGGGTGTCTGAGGAGCTGCTTACCTATGGCAGAGTTGTAGGCTGCTGGGTGGCACTGGGGTCCCCATAGGAGGCCCAGACCTAGCCTCTCATCTCCCATACTGCAGGGCCTTCTCAAGGTGAGTGCTTCCACTGGCCCTGCATCTGTGTCTGTGGCCTGCCCTGTGTGCATAAGGCAGGTCCTGAGGGCCTGAGGCCCAGGGGCTAGTCTAGCTTCCACGTCAGCAAAACCTAAGGGCTCCTCCAGTTGCCAGTCCACCCCTAGATCACAGCCAATAGGACTTTTGGGGGGGTTTGGGGTCCAGCACCACTCCCCAACTAGTGATGGGCAGCAAGAGTTGCCAGGTGCCCAGTTGGACGTGAAGATTACAAATATCTCCTGACCCTCTAGGACCCCTCTGCTGACCACTATCCTGACCCCCTATCCTGACCCTACCTCTGACCCCATCTCTTGGCTATACCTCCCCACCCCACCCTGACCCCCAGGATTTGGGGGCACTGGCTCAAAGCCCATTGGCCTCCCTGTGATATTTTGATGCTTTAGTGGTTTTTTTTTTTTTTTGGAGATAGTCTCACTTGGTAGAGTGCCGTAGTATTACGGCTCACAGCAACCTCAAACTCTTGGGCTTAAGCGATTCTCTTGCCTCAGCCTCCCAAGTAGCTGCTATAGGCACCTGCCACAACACCTGGCTATTTTGTTGTTGTTGTTATAGTTGTTTAGCAGGCCCAGGCTGGGTTTGAACCTGCCAGCCCTGGTGTATGTGGCTGGCGCCCTAACCACTGAACCTATTTTGCTGGTTTGTGACATTTGGCCTGGTGGCTGCCTGGGATCCCCATAAGGCATGTGACCTGTGCCTGCAGGTAGCCCCCTCCCCTCCTCTCGTTGCCCTTCTCCTGCAGAAACACCACAAGACCAACCCCTCCAACTGAAACACTGTCCCCTGCCAACCCAGCAGGGGCCACAGTGGCTAGGAGGAGGGTGGAGGTCCTATGGACTTCTCAGGAGAGGCATGGGGTGGGGGCAGTGCTGCTGAAGAGGGAGCCAGGGGATGGGGAGTCAGTCTGTGGAGCAGAGACCTTGCCAGGCCCATGCTTTCCTCTTACTGCTCTGGACTGGAAAAGTGCAGTCCCAAATTTGTTCTGATGTCCCAGCTCATCTCTCAACCTCTGACCTTAAGGTTGGATGGGCTTGGAGGAAGTGACTGGCCACCCTGCCTGGACAGCCTTGGCCTCCCACCTGGGCTGTGGGACAGCTTGGTGCCTTGGTTCCTGGCTGCTCCAACCGTGGAGCACTGAGCTCGTCGTCAAGTGGGAGTTCTGTCCCGTGTCCTTCCTGTCCCCATCTACATTCCCACTGGCCCGGGGCTTGTCCTTCCTAGAGCCTCAAGCCTTCTGCGATGCTCTCACCTGCAGGTCCCAATTGGAGGGGAGGCTGCCCTCTTGGTGCTAATGTCCTGGCTTAGAGAAGCCACTAGGGGCCAGTGAGTCTTTCCAGACTCTCACTCGGGAATGAGGGCACCAATGACGGCACCACTACGGCAGGACCTGAATGGGAGGCTTTCCTGAAGGAGGCCCCAGACTTTCTCCCCCAGAGAGACCAAACCCACCAGGCCGGCCCTCTGCCCTTGGGTCTCCTGCCTCTGTGGCCAAACAAAAGGGCACTTTTCAGCCCTGTCTGGGGTGTGGCCCCAGTGGTCCTGCCTCAGTGTCTCCATGGGGCTCAGTCTATTTGTGAGTGACATCCATGTCATAAGACCCTTTAGTAAGTGGCTCATGGGAGTTTGGATCCCAAGCCTGAAAGACACAATCCAAAATCCCATGATCCCAATGGTGAAAAATCCCTAATATCTAAAGTTCCCAAAATCACACAATCCAGAATGTGGAATCCAGATTAGAATCCAGAATGTGGAAATCCTGAAAGCCAAATTCTGGGGAAGGGAGAGGGTTGTATCATGTTGGTTGTGCCATGCTAGGCTAGGGTGACTAGATGTCCAACTTTTGACGGGACAGTCCTGCTTTTGAACAATTTGTCCCAAGTCCCGCGGCGTTTTTAAAAAGTCCCGATTTTTGGAAAGAATGCACTAATGGGTGGGAGAACAGGAAGGGAATATACGGTTTTTGGCTGCCATGTGGCTATTTCTCCAGAATATGAGTTTTACGTTATTTTTGTTAATTTTATAAGGTTAAACTGTAATAATAACAAATAATTGTTGAGAAGTGATTATGGAGAACTGTTTATCAAAGTTTGCATTGTTGTCAGATCCTGCCCCGCCCCCCCCCCCCCCATGTTGTCCGACTTTACAAATGTTAAAATCTGGTCACCCTATGCTAGGCAGAACTATTACCTTGCTATTATCTTTATCTTCACTATTGGAAAATTCAGATGAGTGGATTGGCCACAAGATACACCAACAACGAATGCTTCAGTTTAAAAATGTGTTATTAGGCTCAGCGCCTGTAGCTCAAGTGGCTAAGGTGCTGGCCACATACACTAGAGCTAGCAGGCTTGAATCCAGCCTAGGCCTACGAAACAGCAATGACAACTACAACCAAAACATGGCTGGGCATGGTGGCAGACACCTGTAGTCCCAGCTACTTGAGAGGGTAAGGCAAGAGAATTGCTTAAGCTCAGGAGTTGGAGGTTGCTGTGAGCTGTGATGTCATGGCACTCTACCCAGGGCAATAGCTTAAGGCTCTGTCTCAAAAAAAAAAATGTTATTAAAAAAATAGAATGTCAATGTCAGTAGAATGACCTTCCTCCTACCTGATGATATCCCAGGAGCTTGTGATGATTTTTTTTTTTTTTTTGTGAGACAGTCTCAAGCTGTCGCCCTTGGCAGAGTGCTGTGGTGTCACAGCTCACAGCAACCTCAAACTCTTGGGCTTAAGTGATTCTCTTGCCTCAGCCTCCCAAGTAGCTAGGACTACAGGCACCCACCACAA
>CAUYQV010123098.1:0-13150 GCA_963574575.1 Galagoides demidoff | reverse complement strand
AACAACCAACATAAACAAACTGTATAAATATAACCAACCCCCTTGTAATTTAAGAACTTTTTACAATCTTGACTGTCAGAGACCCATAGCTTTCATGGATGTATTTGTACTTTGGTTATTGCCAGGTGACTCTGAAAAGTCTTGAGGTGCTAATTTGCCTTAACCCTCCCTGCAAGGCAGGTGTAGGAGAGGAAGGCTTCGGCTGACGGATGGACCCGCTGTGCCCTGCCTCATGCAGCTTTGTCCCCTTTGCTCTTGGTTGCCTATTCACAAACTCCTGAGATACCAGGCCGGGAAATTCTACTCTTTGTTTCTTGGTTGAAAAATAAAAGAAGTCAGGCATATGCTGGTCAGATGATAGTAGAAAAAGAGATCTAAAAACACCATGATCCTTAGCCAGAATTGGAAAGTTTAGGCCAAATTTTAAAACGAACTGTCAACAACTAAACACAATGTCAAATTCAGTGGCGGCTTTGGGACAGGTTTCCCATTTTGTTCTATCCTAAAACATAAAGTGACTTTGAAACTATTTTAACAAGGGCTGCCACAAGAATTTCTTTCATTAACTTTAAAAATTACTCCTACGTCCATTGAGTCACAAAGCTATATATATTCATATATATATATATAGCTTTATATATGTAAGTCACAAAGACATATTTTCCTGCATCTGTCTTCTATAAATATACATCATAAATTTGCAGATATAGATTGTCTTATATAAATAAATACAAGGATTTATAGCATGTCTAAGGATGTGTTCCTTATAAATATCCAGGATTTGCTCTATAAAGTATTTATTTATTAGCACTGTGTTAGGGACTTAAAAAGATGAAAACAAAAGACATGCAGTCTCTGGCCTTCCAAAACTCACCATCTGTCTCATCATTGTGAGTGGCCTGACTTGACAGAGCTATGGGGGAACAGCAGTTAAAGAAGATTTGCAGAATATCGAAAGGCACCATTCGGAAGCCTCCCGTGTTCTCCCTGATCTCAGAACGTCCTTTTCTTTGCAGCTATGCCTCCAACAAAGCGAGTAAAGCTGCCTCTGTCCTCCTGTACTCTCTGTGGACCCACACCGAGCTCCACAACGCCTACAAGAAGGTAAGAGCACAGCAGGGGGTGTGACCTGGCCAGCAGCCAGGGTAAGAAATCACTACATTTTTTTTTTTATTGCCGTTTGGGTTTCATTTGCTTGATACTGGTCTGTTCAAGAGTTCTAATTCATTCGGATTAAGTCTGGGGAGGCGGTGTGTTTGTAAATATTGGAGCATTTCCTTCCCATTTTCAAATTTCTTTCTTTCTTTTTTTTTTTTGGTTGTTGAGACAGAGTCTCACTATATTGTCCTTGGTAGAGTGCTGTGGCGTCACAGCTCACAGTAACCTCAAACTCTTGGGCTTAAGCAATCCTCTTGCCTCAGCCTCCCGAGTAGCTGGGACTACAGGCGCCCACCACACGGCCCAGCAATTTTTTGTTGCAGTTGTCACTATTGTTTTTATCTGGCCAGGGCCAGGTTCGAACCCACCACCCTCAGTGTATGTGGCTGGCGCCATAACCACTGTGCTACGGGCACCGAGCCCGTTTTCAAATTTCTGAGCGTAGTAATTAGTGGTGATCTTTTGTATCTCTGTGGTATCTGTTGTTATTTCCCCCTTTTCGTTGATGATTGAGGTTAAAATTGTGTTTTGTTGGGTGAGAATCTTAACTCCATTGCACATTTCTGTCTGCTTATTCCAAAGGCTCAGTTTAAGAAGACAGATTTTGTCAACAGCCGAACTGCCAAAGCCTACCACTCTCTTAAAGACTGAGAGAAACGAAAAAGTATTCTCAGAAGTATCAGCCTCAGCTACAAAAAGCCCCAGAGGAAAACACCTATTTTTCTACTACCCAGCCCAAGAAACCTCAAAAAGCATGCCTTGTTTCTATCCTTTTCTATTTCCTTGATCTCCAGAATCCAAAAAACAAATCATCAGAACATAATTTTGTTAGTCTTCCAGAAGATTTTTGCAAGTTTGCCACCAGTAGATACTGGCGACAGGCCCTATTTTACCCTCTACAAATGGTCTTTGTTACCAGGGCTCATGGCACATGGCCTCCTGAAACCAAAATGTGAATTCATGTGGAATGGACATCAATGGAATAAATGAGGAAAGAAGCTGTTGCATTACTAGGATTTTAAAAGTTCGGTTTCCATTTATGTTCCTTTTCTGGTTTCCATGTTTTGCCACTCAAACACACTTCGCTTCCCCATTGAGCCACAAATGTATTATTCTGCAGTGTTGAAACACAGTGGAAATGGCAAGAAATATTTGCAGAGTTGTCCAGGAGAAAGTGTAATGGCAACATTGTTTATTTACTTTGTGCTTGTTTTTAATCCCCCCCCTTTTTTTAATTTTCTCTGATTTTAAATGAACTTAAGAAATTTAGACTACAGAGCATGCCTAACTATAAGAAAAAGAAATAAGAGGATGTGATTGTAGCAAATTAAAAAATCTTTTCCATAAAGAAAGGCAGTTATGGATATAAAATTCAATATTTTCCATAAACACTGAGGAACTGGAAGTTTTGCTCAAGGAAATACTTGTTACCTGTAAAAAGACCATCAGATACAAATGTCTCCTAAGCAGTGGAATGCAATATGATCTATTTCCTCGGCTTTTTCAGCCACTGCACTGGTCTAGAGGAAGAATGGACTCGACTTAGTTACAAGAGAAACCAAAGCCTTAGACTTCTGGGCCAGCCCGGGACACTTAAACCATAGCTTATTTTAATGAGTTACATCAGTGACCAGCCAACGTTGCCCAATATTTAAAAAATAACCCAGAGCCACTAAATATCACGTGATCTTCCTCACGCCATTATTTCAAGTCAAGGGAACTCTAGAGAAGAGGGCAGCACCTGTGGGCCAGCCCCATATACCGGAGGTGGTGGGTTCAAACCCAGCCCGAGCCAAAAACTGCAAAAAAAAAAAAAAAAAATGAGAGGAAAAGTGAAGGTGTCACGCTGAGGAAGATCTAAGAAGCATCAAGGCCATCCAGAAACAAAATGAGAAAAACAATGTTTAACAGGTGACACTGTCTGCTGAGGAAACGATTATGTAGTAAATGTTATTTTTAACGGGGCTATGATTAAAATCCTCCATGTAGAACTAGTCTTCTCAACTACAATTCTGTAGTTATATTTTGCTTTTTTAAAAAAAAATCTGATGATGTCTGTCATAAGGAAGATAAGAGAAAATTCTTCAGCTCCTTTTGGTCAGAAAAGTATAATAAAAAAAAGTGTAGAAAAGAAAATTTGAATGTACGTTTCCGCCTTTATTATATTTGGAACTTAACAAGATTTCAAAAGCTCAGCGAAGGCAACTTTGGTCACTAACCTGGGTCAAAATGAAATGATTTAGATACCAATTTTAAAATACGGAAGAGAATTCGTACTCTTTTTTTTTCCCCCCAGAGTTCTGATGATACACATTTGAAGTATGTTTATTCACCAGAGAATAGATGTATATTTAAGAACTTCCTGTGTCATTTTGCGGCATAAATTGAGCCTTCAACAATATTAAACACAAAACGAGGCAGACGTCATCTACACTGGTATCTGTGTAGATCTGATTTGTTTGTGTATCTTGATATATGTGGTGTGATCAACATGAAATTTGAGAATTCGACCTTGTAAACTTCAACTTCAATGACTAAGGGTTTCTTCCCTCACATCCTAACTTGTTTACCAAGTAACATTTCCTGTAAGAAAGATGGGACTAGCCAGTGACCAAGGCATATAAAAGTGGAGAGACACAGAGAGGGTTAGATCTGGTTAGATGTGATATATTGAGTGGGGCTGTGACCATGAAAAGACAGACTGACAGACTGCGTTTGACCCCCCACGTCCTGCTTTGTTCACTCTGTTTGCAAACACCTCACAACTCGAATATTCCTGAGCAGCTCTGGGGAAGGTCCTTGTGTGGACAAGCAGTTTGATCACAGGTCTGTACACAAATCTTTTTCCCAGAGTGTGCCTCTGCCCTCAAAGAAGCCAACAGGCTAAGCCAGGTCATTTTGTTTATTTGCATGAAAGGTTCCAAAGGGCCACTGTCATCTTAAGAATTCTTAATGGTCTTCTGGAATATGAGAGGTTGCTGCCCTAGATTTCCATCACTGGAAGTATTTGTTTATATCTAAAGACAGTAACCAAAGGGTTATCTGATAAGACAAAGAGGGGATTAACATGTCAAGTGGAAAAGAAGCAGATTAACCATTTTAAAACCAATTTAATCACCTTCTGAAGAAGCAATTTCTTAGAAGAAAACAAGAAATGAGAGTGTGTGTGTGTGTGTGAATATATATATGCTATGGTCATAGGTGAGATTTCCCTTACATAAAATTCCTAATGGACTTACTGCCCTGGAAAGAAGAAGATTTCAACATGGGTGGACTTAGAACAAAATTGCAGGAGCTTCAAGTCACAGAATCTCAGGATTAGAAAGGCATTCAGAAGGCATCTGGTCAAGTCCTCCTTAAAGTATCAAGACTCAGCTCTTACTAAGGGGACAGAGAAGAAAAATACGCGATCATTCATTCAACAAATGCCCAACATGACCTGAAAGAATTTGTTGTGGGAAGGAAAACGGATCTAGAAAAAGAAACTTTTCAAAAGAAAAAATTCTACTTTTCGTTTAATATTTTGGTTTATAGTTGTGGTGGCAGTTTCATCACTTACAAAATAAACTATAGCATTTTAAGGACTCTAAGAAAAACTCTTTGCAATATCACATTTCGGAAAGAGACCAAAATGCCACACATCTGGCATAAGGGAAAACATCTGGAAAGCCACAGGCGGGGTGATTCAGTGAGAGATTCCAGCAGTCATTACCCCAGAGAGGGGGCAAAGTTACCCATCATGACATATTTGAAAGTGATAGTGTCCTCTGACCCACTACAGAGGACAGAACCAAGGTCAGTAGGTGGAGGCTATCGTGAGACCAGGCTTGACTTTGTAGTAGGGGGACATATATTGAGTACTCCCCACAGCCTCCTCAAAAAAGGCTGTACTTCCCCCTCCCCCCTTCCTTTTTCTTTTTCTCTCCCTTTTGTAAAAACATTTGATACATGATAAAAACTTGAAGCACAGAGAAGTTAAGGCACATTGCCAAAGTCGCCTAGCTAGAAAGTACAGAGAAGTGGTATAAACACGGATGGTCTGTCTCCTCTGGGGGGGGTCACCTGCCAACCAAGAGTGAAGGACTCCATCTCATGTCTCCCTGCTGGTGAACCGAGGGGACCTCTAGCTTGGCCCTGGAGACTAAAGAGTTCAGGGGGCTCATTCTAGCACCAGCCAGCCCAAACTCAAATTGTAGCTTCTCCGCTTACTAGCGGGGGGAGGTTTCTTATTCTTGCTGAGTTTCAGCCTTCCTTATCTATAATATGTGAGTGGTAGTAGTAGTTATCTCATTAGGTTGTTTTGAGGATTAACTGGTTTTAAAAGACACAAAGCATTTACAACAGTGCCTGACAGAATGCACTCAATAAATGCTAAGTAAATTATTTGGATTTCCCTGGTTTGAGAGGTTTTTGCTTTTCCTTTATAATGCATCTCTTTTGAATTTCTCTTTGCAGATAGGACTGGTTCAAACAAAAGCTCCAACTCCTCCCTCCCCCCCCCACCCACCATGTTAGAGAGCTAGGGATCCCTTAGAAGACCAGGTAGAAATGTGGGGGAAATATGGTCAAAGCCAGTGATTCTGAATGTATGTTCCTCACAACAGGAGCCCCTGGTAGGTAGGTAAGTGAAAAATATTCCGTATTTGAAGAAGTGTGAGGAAGGCAGAGTTGTACACAGAACAAAAGGGCCTTGACTGTGCTGCTTCTCCGAGTCCCCAGCGTGCCAGTGTGTGTTGGGAGATCACCAAGGAGGGACAGTGTGCTGCCCGGCCAAAATTGGTCTTTGAATCAGCACTGTTTTTCCTAAGATGACTCTTGCAGCGAGGCCTCTGCTGTAAAGACTTGACCAAAGGGGATCTAAGCCAGAGGCCAGAGGACAAGAGGTGTTCATCTGGTTCACAGTCTGATTCATCAGGCTACTGATAAACCACACCTGTGGTGAGTCCTGAGCACTCTTAGTAAAATCTGAAAGTCGGTGATTTCAATAGATTGAGGACGAACTACTCAACATTTTGTTTCGTGTCCACCCAGAGTGTTACTAATCTGCAGACAGGTAGGCAACTCAGAAGGTAGGTATGAGCCCAGAAAAGCAGGTTGAGACAGCGACGGGCATTCCTGCAATCAGCTGATCAGATAAATACATGTGACAAAGCAGTTAATCTCTAGGAGGCCCGAATTGCACCTGTAAGCTGCTGCCCCACAGTAAATCTGACAAGGAATGTTCTTCCCAGTAACATCGGATCCTTAGCGGGGTCTGGAGGGGTTGTTCAGGGGCAGGGAAAGGGGTTTCCATTTTTGATTGTATCTTTCAGTCCATATGTGGACAGCTACACTTGGCACTGAGGACTGGTGAGCTGTAACTGAATAAGTGCCCACAGGCGTGAGTGACACTACTGCACTAGGCTAGACACTTTCACAGTGTCCTCTGCTTCACCTGAGAAATGAAAAGTCATCAGTTACAGTATGAGGGTTAAGGAGCCCTAGATCCATGCAGATCATTTGGGTCGCTATCACAAAGTGGGAAATGGTTGAGTGAGAAGCAGAGAATTGTTAACAAGATACCTTTATTTGTAGTTAGGAGTTAAACAAGAATTAATTGAAAGATGGGGGCAGCGCCTGTGGCTCAAAAGGGTAGAGCGCTGGCCCCATATGCCGGAGGTGGGGGGTTCAAACCCAGCCCCGGCCAAAAAAAAAAAAAAGAAGAATTAATGACAAGCAACAAAAACACCCTCAACAACCTGTAATAAGAGCGGGGAGTGTTAAAACATTTAACACCTTGACAAACATTTTCATCTTAGAAACTTTTCTTTTGCCCTTTGTTGTAATTGGAGATTTTATTTTACAGTTCTTAATATAAAAAATAGAAGTCATCTATTTTAGTGAGATTGCCTCACAGCTTTAGATAAGAATTACGTGTGAACATGTAAGCTAACACGTTTCCATTTCTTTTGGTGAGAATTTTCATACCTAAAGTGACCCGATTATTTGTCTCCTGTTCTATGTCTCCGTCTCCTCCTTTAATGTATCGCTTGGGATGCTTCATTTACATTTGAGTAACAAAAAAAGTTCAAAATGCCTTAAGCAATAAATGTTTTTATTTCATGTACCAGGGAGGCCAGGTTTAGTCTCAGGCTGGGTTCTTTCTGCAGCTCGTTGATAATACCAAGAATCTAGTTTCCTTCTTTCGTTCCTGCTCTCCTTCACGTCTTGGCTTCGCTCTCTTGTTGCTCTCTTCATGCTACTACAAGGGTTGCAGCAGCTGTACACATCCCAGCCTCATAGAGCCACGTCCAAAAGCCAGAAGACTAAACCTTCCTTTCTCGCATCCTTTTTTATAAGTTTGTAGAAGACTCCATCAGACATCTTTAATTGCTGATTGCCCAGAATTAAGTGTTCACACCTAAGCCAGTGTCTGCTGAGAAGAGTAAACCTTTTAAACCTATCACATTTCACCCAGGGCTGGGTCTGCTGCTTCTGAGGCTTGTGGATGGTAAATACTTGAAATCAACGTTTTTTTGAGCAAGGAAAAAAAGGGCTGCAAAGTAGTCAACCACCCTTGCTTGTTGTTATATAGAGACACTTAAAAAGAACCCAACGTATTTTAGCAAATTTATTTCATCTGGCTTAAAAGATAACAGTTCTTTTAAGTACTGCAGGGACAATTACTACAAGTTTTTCTACTCTGGTTCTTGCATTTACATTTAGGACAAAGCTCATGAAAATTTGTGGGTATGGCTTAGTGCCTGTAGCTCAAGCGGCTAGGGCGCCAGCCACATACACCAGAGCTGGTGGGTTCAAATCCAGCCCCAGCCTGCCAAACAACAATAACAACTACAACCAAAAAATGGTCGGGCATTGTGGTGGACAACTGTAGTCCCAGCTACTTGGGAGGCTGAGGCAAGAGAATCACTTAAGCCCAAGAGTATGAGGTTGCTGTGAGCTGTGATGCTACAGCACTCTACCCAGGGCTATAGCTTGAGACTCTGTCTCAAAAAAAATAAATGAAACTTTGTGGGTAAAGAATGGCAGGAGAACTGGAAAGTGAAGTTAACCCAATAATCATGATTTCAAGGAGAAAAGTAAACGAGAATAGTAAAATTGATGCTCAGTTGAATGAAATAGTTTTAGAAGTTACTGTGCCTCTTCTTGGCTCTCTCCTTTCCTTGACATTCTTCACCTTTAAGAAGTAATTATAGGGTGGCACCTGTGGCTCAAAGAAGTAGAGCCCTGGCCCCGTGTGCCGAAGGTGGCGGGTTCAAACCCAACCCCAGCCAAAAACTGCAAAAAAAAAAAAAAAAAAAGAAGAAGAAGAAGAAAAAGTAATTATAGAATCTAAGTAGTGCCTTCAATGCCAGATTCATCTTGAAAGAAAATTGGTCTGTACCCAAAGTTGCCTGAGATTTCTCACCATGACATCTGGGGGAGACATGTTGGCCTGGTATAAAGAACATGGATTTGAATTCTGGCTTTTTCTCTTGTTCTGTGACTCTGACTTTCTGGGTAGCAATTTTATCTCATTGCTTCATAGAACTGTTGAAGGAATCAAATGAGATGGTGTATTCAAAATGGCCCCTAGACACTCAATAAAAGATAGTGATTACTTCCTCTTGATCCAGCTGCCACCAGTGATGCCCCTGGGGATCTTCAATTTCTTTCTCCCACTCCCACCCCTATTTTATTCACTTACTTTTCCCAGTGGCCCATGGGAACCCTTTGTAGACACCTAACTTAGGTCACAAACATTTCTGTAGAGGCCTATAGAAAAACCATCTATAATTGCCTAGTGTAACATCTGGTAAATGGTCTATTTGACAAAAGCCATCCAATTGTTTGGTTTTTTTTTTTTTTTTTTTTTTTTTTTTTGAGACAGAGTCTTGCTCACAGCGACCTCAGACTCTTGGTCTCAGACGATCCTCTTGCCTTGGCCTTCTGAGTAGCTGGGACTATAGGTACCCAACGTGATGCCTGGCTAGTTTTTCTATTTTCAGTAGAGATGTTTTGATCTAGCTCAGGCTGGTCTTGAACTCCTGAGCTGAAGCAATCCACCCACTTTAGCCTCCCAGAGTGCTGGGATTACAAGCGTGAGCCACTTTGCCTGGCAAGCCACCCAGTTTTTGACCTGCATGTGCTGGTGTTTAGGAAACACACCAAGTCATAATTAATAGTCCTTATGAATTTGTGAAATTTTTGAATGATGGCTCTTTGGGCACTCAGCACCTGGTCTGACTCCTGAAGCCCCTCCTGTATCACAGGGACAGGAAGACAAAACTACATTTTTCAACCTCTATTATAGCCAGAGTTTGGGACGCAGCTTAGATTCTAACAATAGAATGCAGAAGAAGGTAGAGGTCATTTTCCGGGAACTGTTGTGGTTGGCAAGAAAGTACATCAGTAGCTAGTCACCAGCCACTATCTTTGTTAGTGTTGGTAGCCAGGATAGGGCAGATACGGTAGCAGTAACCACAGCAGCTGGGTCCTGACTTCTGCTCCTCCAACTCCTCCTACAATTGTTTGAATTCCAAATCCCTGTATTAAATGCTTTCTGCTCAGATATCTAGAGTGAAGTCTGTTTTCTGAAGACTGAAAATCTTAAGATAGTATTCCAATCATTTTTATTTTTTAGGAATTGGGAAAATTAGCTTACCAGTAAGACCTAATTTTGTAAATTGAGTTTTATTGCTGTTGTTCTTTTTGAGAGAGTCTCACTCTATAGCCCAGGCTAGAGTGCCATAGCATTAGCCTACCTCACAGCAACTTCAACCTCCTGGGTTCAAGGGATCCTCCTGCCTCAGCACCCAGCTAATTTTTCTATTTTTAGTAAAGATGGGATCTTGTGCTAGTTTGGGCTGGTCTTGAACTCCTGAGCTCAGGCTATCCACCTGCCTCAGCCTCCCGCAGTGCTAGGATTACAGATGTGAGCCACCATGCCCAGCGAGTAACTAATATGTTTAAAAATAATTTACTCCAAATAATTAATGCCTTAATTAATTAAATTCAGTTAAGTACTTAAACTATAATCGCAAAATGTCAACCTCTCTCAAAGCTTTCATACACCGAAATACCTTTCTCTTAGGAATCACAAGAATGATATTAACAAAGCACTTCAAATTAAAATCACAAGTATGAAATGTCAGATTAGCCTAAATGGACTGAGTGTGTTAAATAACAAATGTAGATAAATTATAACGACATTTTTTAAACACTAAGTGTACACAGAAGTATTAAAATTACTATTTTGTTTTCTGTCCTAACTTCCATGATAGTTCCCAAGATCTTAAGTCTTTGCAGGATTACAAAATTACTTATAACTAAGGAAAGCAGATTTATAATCTCAGGGTGGCTGAGTTTATTTGGTATGAAATCAAGGACCAAAAAGCTGCCTCAAACTGGGTTACGAGTTAGATTCCTGATCTGAATGAGAGGTCTGGGTGCTGATTCCCTTTGATTCTACCTAAGCCTCAGATGAGCTCTCTCTCTTCCCTTTCCTGCAGATTATCCTTCTTAGTGTTACAGGACTTTTGAAGCATATGCTGATTTCTGCTACCCAGTCCCTTTACCCAACTCCTTACATGTTATCATCTTACTTCGCTGGGGCGAATTCCATGCTATCCACACACATGCCAACTGAGATTGCAGCTAATCTCTTTCCTGTCTTATTAGAGTTAATTGAATTCTGTGAGCACACACATTGTGATTAATCCTTTTTATGCTTTCTTACCAATCGCATCAGCCATTATTTTACTAAAAACATCATGTGGATACGGCTGACTTTTGGCCCTGATTTTAAAAGTCTAAAAAAAGCAAAATTTAGAGAACAAGATTTCCTTAAAAAGGAAAAAAGAAAAACTTTCTTTTTTCCCTCTTAGAAAAAACCCTTGTCCTTGAGAGCTTGATAGATTTTGAGCACATGGAAAATGAAAGGAACTTCCAGGTCTAGAATTTACATCCTACTTCAAAGAAACTTTCCTGGCTCAAGAATACTTAGCAGTTTGAAATATTTTTAAATCATTTTTGAACAAGCCCCTACTGGGGCTTTCGGTTTCAAGAGTTTTACTTTTGGCAAGCAGAAAATCAAAGCCATTGGTTGGTTCTGCCTTTAGCTCCGGAAATCATACTGAAGGCTGCGGTTTCTTGTAGGAATTTGTTCCGCATCAGGAAGGTGATTAGAGGAAGGTTATTTCCAGCAAAGCTATGCTTGGCAAATTAATCTTTTCTGAAAAACTATTCACAACATTAGTTCAATACAAAAACTCAAGCAATTAGTCCAACTCTCCATTCTTAGAGTTGTAGGCTAAAGTTCAGCATTTCTTGACTCATTGCCCATGACTCCTTATTTTGAAAAGGTGTGTTCAGGATCAGACCCCACCTTTAATAATCTTAGCAATAAAACTCAACAATGATGGTCGGGGTTATTCATGTGGTACCCTAGATAACACTTGTTTCTATATTCCACAGTCATTTACTGCTTCTTGCTTATCCTTTTGACCTCATTGCTTTGGTTTAAGAAATCATCTCATTAGATAGCCTTGCAACTATAGAGCACAGTTTATCAAACAGTTATAAAATGTTGGAATTTTTTTTTTAAAATAGGTCTCACTCTGTCCCTCAGGCTAGAATGCAATGGCATCATCATAGCTCACTGCAACCTCAAACTCCTGGGCTAAAGTGATCCTCCTGCCTCAGCCTCCTGGATAGCTGGGACTATAGCCCTGCACCATCATGCCTGGCTAATTTTTAAAATTCTTTGTAGAGACAGGGTCTTGCTGTATCACTCAGGCTGATCTCAAACCTCTGGCCTCAAGTAATCCTCCTTCCTTAGCCTCCTGAAATGCTGGGATTACAGGCATGAGCCACCATGCCTGGCCAAAAAGTTGAATCTTTAGGCTTGGCTCCTGTGGCTCAGTGGCTAGGGTACCAGCCACATACACCAGAGTTGACAGGTTCAAACCCAGCCCAAGCCTGCCAAACAACGACAACAACAACAACAAAGAGCCAGGGATTATGGCAGGTGCCTGTAGTCCTAGGTACTTGGGAGGCTAAGGTAAGAGAATCACTTAAGCCCAAGAGTTGGAGGTTGCTATGAGCTGTGACACCATAGCACTCTACAGAGGGTGACATAGTGAGATTCTGTCTCCAAAAAAACGTTGGAAATTTAAATGTACTGACAAAAACATACCATCCTTTGTGGGTAAGTGGAATCTAAGTGGTATTCCCCAAAAAGACCTCCCTCAAAAAGTTTCCATTTAAGTAAGATATTTATATCTGGCATGCCATAGTGCCTGAAATTCAACGATTAGAGATTAAGGCTTTGGTTAAATAGAAAACCTCTTTCTTAAACAAGTTACACCAAAAATTCACTTAAGATCAAAAGACCATATAAAACAAATCAATGACATTACATAATAAATTATCATACCACAGAATATACAGTAAAAAAGTGAGCTGGGGCAGCAACTGTGGCTCAAAAGAGTAGGGCACTGGCCCCATATGCTGGAGGTGGCAGGTTCAAACCCAGCCCCGCCCAAAAACTGCAGGAAAAAATGAGCTGCAACTATGAACATCAATTTAAATAACCTAAATTAGATTATGTTAAGCAGAAAAAGACAATATGGAGTAGGTATGATCTCATTTATTGCAAGTTTAAAAACAAATCAAACCTGAAAAATAAATAATAATAGATATTTATGTGGCTTTAAAAAGCTATAAAGAGGCTCAGCACCTGTGGCTCAAGTGGCTAAGGCACCAGCCACATACACCTAAGGTGGCGAGTTCGAGGCTCGGGGCCTGTGGCTCAATCGGCTAAGGCGCCAGCCATGTACACATAAGGTGGCAGGTTCGAATCCCCAGCCCAGGCCCACCAAACAACAATGATGGCTGCAACCAAAAAATGGCCAGGCGTTGTGGCAGGCGC
Organism: Galagoides demidoff; assembly: GCA_963574575.1. Lineage (NCBI taxonomy): Eukaryota > Metazoa > Chordata > Mammalia > Primates > Galagidae > Galagoides > Galagoides demidoff. The sequence goes on along the minus strand of CAUYQV010123098.1, from coordinate 81 downwards.
CTGTGGTCCCAGCTACTTGGGAGGCGGAGGCAGGAGACTCGCTTGAGCCCAGGAGTTGGAGGTTGCTGTGAGCTGTGATGC
>CAUYQV010123097.1:0-21127 GCA_963574575.1 Galagoides demidoff | reverse complement strand
TCCCAGCTACTTGGGAGGCGGAGGCAGGAGACTCGCTTGAGCCCAGGAGTTGGAGGTTGCTATGAGCTGTGATGCCATGGCACTCTACCCAGGGGGATAGCTTGAGGCTCCGTCTCAAAAAAAAAAAAAAAAAAAGATGAAGCAATTTATAAGCCCCATCTCTCTGCAGAGGGACTGTCACCTTTTGAAAGTCAGTCTCTTGGTTGTCTTGTGACCTTGGCACTTTCATGGCTTCAAGCAAATTTATGATTTTTTAAATGAGATGGCTTTTTTTCACTTTAGGATAAATATGACATGCTCTTAAGGTTTCTACATCCTAAGTGGAATGATTCAGAAACGGCTAGCAATTTCCAATGCCTAGAGTCCAGATAGGGAACATACATTATTAAACTTATCTAAGATTAAAAGGTATGAATTATGTGTGAATGAAGGATGCATGACCTATTTGAGGACATACAAACTTTTCTTAGTAGTCTGCAGTCAGCTGAATTCCCAGTTAAGATGTTAGCAGAGTCCTATGTGCTCGAACTTGATTAAACAACGACCTGGTTGATCCATAACTAAGGAGAACTTTAAAATGTATCATTTTTAACCTAAAAGGAAATTCCTAAAAATGTCATGCCTAGCAATCTCTACTTAATCCTGTGCTAGTTTTAATATTTTCATGTTTGGAATGAAGATAGAAAAAGAATAGCATTCCAGTTTTTTACATGTAACAAAACCAAGAGCTATTGCTCATGTCCTTCATATCAGGTTGCATGAAGTATTTGACAGGTTAAAATAGAGAGGTTGAATATGCTTAAATGCAAGATTCTAAAATTGGGCTTGATAAATGTACTTCAAATTTACAGGTACATAGAATTGGTAAGATCTGAGACTTAACCTATCTGAAACTTACTAATGGAAGTTCATATGGAAGTGACTTATTACTTCTAATAGGTGCAAAGTCAGTAGATAAAGAATGGCCTGTTGGCCATAAAAGCTGCCTCACATTAGGCTGCATCAATGGAAGGAGAATATTTAGAACAAAAGAAGCCGTTAGTCCCACAGATTAGACACACATGGAGTGTACTGTTGCTACCTCTTAAAAGGACCATTGACTTCCTGGAATTCAGAAAGAGGAAGATGGCCCGGATGATAGGGAGTCTGCACACCATGCCCTCTGAGGATCAGAGTCAGAATGTTGAGTCTGGAAAGGGAAAACTCGAAAGAACCCAATAGCATCTTCAAGTATTAGAAAAGATCAGTGAGGGACATTTGGCCTCCACTGTAGAGATTATTCCAAATCACAGATCACAATGAATAGATTGAAATGATACGAAACTGATACAATAAGTGTTATGTGATGTGTTATTACTTTGGGGGTAAAGTGAAGTGAACAAGGGGAGAGCAAGTGCTTTATTAGCATAAGGCTAAGATTATGGATTTTATAAGACTATGACCAGCATATTTCTGAGTATAATATTAATTTCTCAAGGAAATGAGAAAGAAAATTAACCTTCAAGTTAGTGAAATAGGTTTGACTTCAGATCCTCACAGAACGTAAGAAGAAAACAGCTGTAGCATCAATTTAGAGCCCTTGATTATTCTGTCCCCACCCCAATCCTTTAGAAGACGGCTCATTCTCCCCACACCCCAGCACAGCAAGACAGTGGGACCAGACTTCACAGAGACAATACCTTAGTAGAGAAACATGGCCATCAAGTTTTAGTGGTCGACAGAAGGTACAAATGATTCAAGTACATCAGAACTGAAGATGCTAAAAGTTAGTTCTATTTCTAGAGAGTGGTTTGTGATCTCAGGGTAGTAGGAAATGGGGTAAGAGCCATTATATGGATCTATGGTAGAGTAATAGGTTAAAAGAAAGCCTGAAGAGGTAGACTTTCAAGCCACATGAAGCATACGCAGTATGATCCATCAGGAGAAAAGTAAGATCCAATCTCCTGAATGATTCCCCCCTGCCCAGTGGAGAACAGACATGCCATGTAGAAATAAAAGGAAAGATTTGACTATGCAGGGTGCAGACATAAACCTGGTAAAAACCCTTCCAGGTCATTGTATCTTAATGAACAAAACGGAAATGTATAAAGAAAGGATTATTGACTATATTATAAAACCATCATGCCAAAGAGAAGTATCCTAATTTCAAATTAAGTGAGTGAGCTAACGCAATTGCAGAACTGAATCTACAACCACCCATACATTCTACTAATCAAACGCGGTGTACCCAAGAAACAACTAGGGATTCAAGCAAAAAATGCCAAAGTAGGAAAAATTCAGGAACATGGCACAATAGAAAATTTCAAATTGTGAAGCAATACTTCAATACCCCATATGCTATATTGTCACACACCACATGCATATGTGCATACACACACACAAACACGGTTTTTAAATCCAAAACACAGAAATGTAAGAAACCTCATAGAATGAGGCTGCAGAGGCTCAGGTGATGCTGCTGTTCTTCCCCTGTTTCGTCTCCCCCATTTCTGCCATCCTGTTCCCCATGGATGAGCCCGCTCAGTCCCCCTCCGGAACACTCAGTCCTGCCTTGTGTCCAGACTGCTTCACACACAGCCTCGCATGACCTCAGCCTTGAGAGCCTCAGGCTCAGGGCCCTGGCTTTGCAGCTCTCTTCATCCAGGAACTTGGCCTCAGACTCCTCTGGGACCACAGCCCCTCCCTCGAAATGTAAATCACTTCCAGGTTCCTCAGTTCTCTATCCGGAAAATTTTTGAGCTTCTATTCTACTTAATTAAAAAGTGAAAGTCTTGGTACTTATGCCTCAATTTTAGTCCCTATTCTCTAGCTAATTATCCAACAAGTATTTTTCTTTGGGAAATGGAATTTTGCCAGAATGTCCTCCTAACTGCTAGGGCCCTGCGACCTATGGGCTGACTTTCAAAACTGCACATTTCCAAGTTCCTTGAGAGCTGGAACCATCAGCTGCTTGGTTAATGCTGAATTGCCAGGGCCTTACACAGAGCTTATGCTCAACAAATACAAAACAAAACAGCATGATATTGGCACAAAAATAGAGACATAGACACATATGGAACAGAATAGAACACCAAAAGATGAAACCAGTCTCTACTTGCCATCTGATTTTTGATAAACCAAACAAAACATACAGTGGGCGACAGAATCCCTATTCAACAAATGATTTTGGGAGAACTAGATAACCACATGTAAAAGCCTGATACTCAGCCCACACATTCACCCCTTACAAAAATTGACTCGAGATGGATAAGAGACTTAAATCTAAGACAAGAAACTATAAAAATCTTAGAATAAAGTGTGGAGAAAACTCTTGATGATGTTGGACTGGGGGAAGATTTTATAACAGACTTCAGCAGCCATCACAACGACAAAAGTGAACAAATGGGAATTAAGCTGAAGAGCTTCTGCACAGCTAAGGACACAACAAGTAAAGCAAAATGACAACCTTCAGAATGGGAAATAATATTTGCAGGGTATCGGTCTGAGAAAGGATTGATAACTAGAATCTACAGAGAACTCAAATTAATCAACAGAAAAAGAGTAAACAATCCCATCTACCTCTGGGCAAGAGATATAAACAGAACCTTCTCTGATGAAGACACATGAATGACTAACAAACATTTGAAAAAATGCTCATCATCCCTGATCCTCAGAGAAATTCAGATCAAAACCACCCTGAGATATCACCTAACCCCAGTGAGAATGGGCCATATCACCAAGTCTCAAAGCTGCAGATGCTGGCATGGATGTGTAAGGAAGGGAGGGAACACTTTGACACTGCTGGTGAGACTGCCAATAACACAACCTTTTCAGAAGGCAGTATGGAGAACCCTCAAAGAACTCAAACTAGACCTCCCATCTGATCCCACAATCCCATTAGTAAGCATCTACCCAGAAGAAAAAAAAAATCCTTTTACCATAAGGACATTTGCACTAGACTGTTTATCGTAGCTCAATTTAGAATCACCAAAACGTGGAAACAACCTAAATGTCCACCAACCCAGGAATGGATCAATAAGCTGTGGTATATGCATACCAAGGAATACTATTCAGCTCTTAAAAAGATGGAGACTTTACATCTTCTGTGTTAACCTGGATGGAGGTAGAAGACATTTTTCTTAGTAAAGCATCACAAGAATGGAGAAGCAAGAATCCAACGTACTCAATTCTAATATGAAGGCAGTAGATGATCTAATATGAGGAGGAGGATAGGGGAATGAGAGCTAGGGAGAGGGGAAGAGGGAGGGGGTGGGGGTCACGGTATATAGCACACCTCTTGGGCTGGGACACAATTACAAAAAGGAATTTACCTAACAACCGCAATCAGTGTAACCTAATTCTTTGTACCCTCAGTGAATCCCAAACAGTAAAAATAAAAGGCATGAATGTATGACTTCTCCCTTACCTGCTATTCTCAATCACCTGCTCTACCCCAATGTTGAGATGGTCCCAGAGTTATGTTGGATCTTCTGGTGGCCCACTGTGTCCCCAGAAATGTGAACAGACCTAGCCATGCTCCTTGGGCATACATCTTGCCTGCAAGCATGGGCCTCAGAACCTCTCATGGGCTCCTAGGAATTCTGTCCTATCTGTCACACAATGAAGGGATTTCCTGAAGTGATAGAGATGCCCAGTTACTGAGACTTGGAAACATTCATTCATTCATTCAGTAAACATTTACTGAAGTCTAACTGTTGTGTGGGCAGCAGAAGTTACTCCATCAACAATGTGGAGGAGGAGATTCACAGCAAGTGGGAGATGAGGAAACCGAAGTGCTTTCCCAACACTAAGATCCTGTGCTTAAAAAGAATAATGAGAAAAGTTAAATAACATGACGTGAAGATGGGTGTATAAACAAGTAACCAGATACCATAACGAAGCAACTGATCTCATAACTATTGCTACGAATGGATGCAAACGTCTCCTGGGAAGGGCACAACATCTCCTCTGTGATTTCCCTGCCAAAACTGTGTAATCTGAATTTGATCATCGAGAAATAATGGACAAGCCCCAGTGGAGAGACATTCCACAAAATAAGTGACTGATAATTTTCATACATGTCAAGTTCAAAAGGCAAAATAAACACTGAGGAAATACTGTGCTACAGTTTAAACAAACAAAAGAGACTTGACTAAGTGCACATTGTGATCCTGGAAAAGAGATATAAAAGGCTGTTACTGAACAGCTAATGAACTTGAATACGGACTAGAGATTAGATAACAGTATTATATAAATGACAGTGAGAGAACGTCTTTTGATTTTTTATGAAATAAATGCAGGGGTATTTAAAGGTAAAGGGGCATAATTTCTGCAATTGGCCCACAAGTGGTTTAGAAACAAGAAGAGATAATGATAGAGCAACTGAGGCAAAATATAAACAATGGATGAAAGTAGATAGGGCATGGGAGGTAGACAGGGCATATGGGAACTCCTACTATTCTTGCAAATTTTCTGTATGTACAAAATTTTATTTAAATAAAAAGTTGTAAAAATATGAAATAATGGAGGGAACTTTGCTCCCTTCTATTAAGAGTGTTAAGGATAGGGCAGCACGTGTGGCTCAGTGAGTAGGGCGCCAGCCCCATATGCAGAGGGTGGTGGGTTTGAACCCGGCCCCTGGCCAAACTACAACAACAACAACAAAAAATAGCCAGGTCTTGTGGCGGGTGCCTGTAGTCCCAGATACTTGGGAGGCTGAGGCAAGAGAATCGCCTAAGCCCAAGTTGCTGTGAGCTGTGAGCTGTGATGCTACAGCACTCTACTGAGGGTGACAAAGTGAGACTCTGTCTCCAAAAAAAAAAAAAAGAATCCTAGGTGGCTCCTGTGGCTCAAAAGGGTAGCGCGCCAGCCCCATATGCCAGAGGTGATGGGTTCAAACCCAGCCCCAGCCAAAAGAAAAAAAAAAAGTATTGAGGATAAAGGAGAACACACAAGTTTAAATGTTCAAACTCATCCTAACTACCAAAGTATGGGGTCACTACCAACTGGGTTTCCTGTCGGTTACAAGGACTTCTGACAGTAACATATCTATAATAAAATGACACAGACCTGAAGTCCAAAAAAGCCAAACAGGGACTACTAAGGGTCATTGGCAAACCTTAAGGCTAGTAGCAAAAGATACACTGCTTCCCTAGGCCGGGCCTGCTAGTGAAAGTAGCTTTAGAAAATTTATCAAAAATTTATTCTAGAAAATGAGTCTAGAAAATTAACAAAACCTCTTCTTAAACATCTGCCCATAAAAAAAAATTCAAAAATTGACATTCATAAGTGTCAGGGATATTAGAAACCTGAGGAACAGAGAGGTTGAGGACCTTGTTCAATATCAAACATTAAGAAAGCGGTATAAAATCAGCGGGCATTGTGGCAGCACCTGTAGTCCCAGCCACTAGGGAGGCTGAGACAAGAGAATCTCTCGAGCGTGAGAGTTTGAGGTTGTTGTGAGCTATGACAGCTCATCACTCTACCCAGGGTGACTAAGTGAGACTCTGTCTCAAAAAAAAGAAAGAAAAGAAAAAGACAGTACTAATAGGCTGCACTTTGAAGAACTGGGTATCACCAAACAAATAACTGAGGGCACCCCAAACTATAAATTAGCTAATGTAAATTATTTCTTGGTTACCTTAAGAGTGCTCAAGGCAAAAGATGATTTTTAATGGCTCTTAACATTATGAGAAAAAAAAATTAAATTTAATTCAGACGTGTCCACATATCCATCATACCTCTGGCCGTTCCCCATCCCAGTTGTTAAATGCTGGTGATTCTCTCTCCACCCCGCCCCCTTCCTGGCTCTCAGCTCTCCTTGACTGACCGGTATAGAAAGGTCACAAAGGATCCTGCTGCCCTCTAGTGATCTTATGCTGGAAGTGTCAGGCACAGTAGGAAAAATCAGCAATACTTTTATAGATAATAATATTAATAAAAAAACCATTTATACTCCTCTAGTTATACTCCTCCACAGTGGGTTTCAGAAGAGAAAAAAGTGACTATAATCATTTAAAAGTTTTTTGACTTCACAGGGCCCAGCAAAAACATCTGTAAAGGGAAAATTAAAATCTCTCCTTTTCATCATTGTCCTGTGAGTTGAGATACTATATTACACAAAGGGTCTTGAAACAGCACCTCTCACTAAAAGGAAATTATTGTTACCTTATTTAATTCTGACAATTCTATAAGGTTAAGGAAGCCAAGCAAGCACAGATAACTCATTGTTTAGGTTAACTTGGCCAGTATTATGGGCAGAACTAGATGTAGCATCCAAATTTTCAGATTCTAATTTTAGTTCTCTTAATGACACCCCAATATTCCAAACTCATGGTTGCTAATGAGGAATCTTAAAAATGTTTTTAATAGGCTCGGCGCCTGTGGCTCAAGTAGCTAAGGCACCAGCCACAAACACCTAAGGTGGCAGGTTCGAATCCAGCCTGGGCCCACCAAACATGAATGACGGCTGCAACCAAAAAATAGCCAGGCGTTGTGGTGGGCGCCTGTGGTCCCAGCTACTTGGGAGGCTGAGGCAGGAGACTCGCTTGAGCCCAGGAGTTGGAGGTTGCTGTGAGCTGGGATGCCATGGCACTCTACCCAGGGGGACAGCTTGAGGCTCTGTCTCAAAAAAAAAAAAAAGTTTTTAATCTTATATTTTCTTTTTGAAAGGGCCTCACTCTGCTGTGCAGACCAGAGTACAGTGGCCTGATCATATCTCAATACAACCCCAAACTCTTGGACTCTAGCAATCCTCCTGCTTCAGCCTCCCCAAGTGCTGGGATTATGGATGTGAGCCACCACCACACCTGGCCAATTTTTTAAATTTTAAGGTGACACCTTTATATGCTGCTAGTGGTTGCCCTTAAATTGGAAAAATATGTAATCCATTGATCAGTGGTCACATTTCTAGAATGGTGTCTTAAAAATTGTGAGAAACCCCAGCTTGGTGCCAGTAGCACAGTGGTTACAGTACCAGCCACATGCACTGAGGGTTCGAACCCGGCCTGGGCCTGCTAAACAACAGTGACAACTGCAACAAAAAAATAGCTGGGGGGCAGCACTTGTGGCTCAAAGGAGTAGGGTGTCGGCCCCATATACCAGAGGTGGCCAGTTCAAACCCACCCCAGCCAAAAACTGCAAAAAAAAAAAAGTAGTCGGGCATTGTAACGGTTGCCTGTAGTCTCAGCTACTTGGGAGGCTGAGGCAAGAGAATTGCTTAAGCCCAAGAGTTTGAGGTTGCTGTTAGCTGTGATGCCACAGCACTCTACTGAGGGTGACATAGTGAGACTCTGTCTCAAAAAAAAAAAAAAAACAATTGTGAGAAACCCACAAAGATTTATAGAGTTGAAAACAAGCTAAATAAGACATTTATCAATTTTGTATAATTGTTTTTATTTATTACAGAATTTTAGGTGCCAGATGCTTCTGTAAGGGTTATGAAAGTATCAATACTTCAATGATGTAGGTATAATTATTATCTCCATCGAACACGTGAGGAAGCAGAGGAACAGAGATATTAAATACCTTGCCCAAGGTCAAACATTAGGACTTGAGAGAGCCAAGAATTAAACTGAAGTATTTTCTCCAGAGTTCAAATTCTATTTACTAATTAATCTGTTTCTGAGAACGAACAATGCATGAATCCAGCCATGTAATGTCATTGACTAGAAGCAACTATATTATGGAATATTGTACATACAATAAAAAGTATGTTTCACAGGTATTAAATTATATGGGGGCATGCGTGCATTAAAATGTTAAGGAAAAACTGCACGCAAAACTATAAACCATATTATTTCAGTTCTGAAATATGTATGTGTGTATGCATAAAACCAAAATCTAGATTTAAATAGTGGCTTTTGGGGATAATGGTTTATTAGTAATTTTGTTTCCTCCTTTACACTTTCTAGATACTCTATAAACTTTTATTAATGTGACAGAATTGTTGTGATCATCACAATATTTAGATTTTTAAAAAATTTAGGGTACCAAAGCTCCCAGAATTTTCAAGAACAGGATTTACTTTATCGTAATAGTTAAATAATGAATCTAGGAGTATAAATAGGAAATACTTGCAAGAAAAACAAGGATACCAAGGGTTGGGAATAGAGGAAGGATGTTCCCACTAAAAGGGAAGTGTTTAATAGGGCTCCTGTGCTGCATTAACTTTGCACACTGGACCCAACTTTTGATTTAAGGCAGCTCTACCTAGGAGGTCTCCTCCCAGCTATCATTAGAATTCACTGTAGACTGGAATAGTGTGGATAGAGAACCTGGTGTTTTAAGATTAAAAAAAAAAAAACAGGGAAGAGCTCTAAACTCAGAGACACAATCTCTGGATTGGAGGGTTTCAAAAGTGCCATGGGAAAACAGCCTTCTGTTTGACAATGACCCTAAAAAGTGTGTTGCTCCCTGACCTGGGCGGAGCCTATCAACAGCACCAGATGAGCCAGCAGAGGGCCCACATGGAGGTGGCATGTTTCCAGCCACTTTGCACATGCCAATCTGATTCTCAGTGGAAGCCTGGAGATCAAGATAATGCCTTTGGCCCTGCCGTCAGGCTGGGACAGTTAACACTGAACTGCTGAGTCTGACACTTAACAGGACTTTGGCACTCCCTTGAATACACACTAGATAGGCATTTTTTTATTATTATTGTTGTAAAGTAACTAGCGTTCACTTTAGAAATCCTTATTTGGTATGGATATCTGGCTATTTCACAGAAGTTTCAGTTTTGCAAAGAAGTTGGAATTGATTTCTTTCCTCAGAAAAGTTGGTAGTTGTTAGGGGTCAAGGGAAGTTTCAGAACCCACACAGGCAAAGAAGGTTCCTGCTAAGATTCACTCAAAGAAAACCACCAAAGGAGAATTCTGCGAACTCATTTCAGGATGAAGCTGCAAGAGCAAAGGAGTATTTTTATTACAAACAAATGCTGTCCTTTGATAAACAGATGCAAGAGGATTCTCTTCCCAGCTACTGCTGCTACTGCTGCTCCTGCAAGGGAAATCCGGCTCCTTAGAGGGCCGCTGCGGTTCCTTCTCCTCTTCTGTGCCCTGCAGAAACCCACACAGAGCTCTGAGGTAAGGGCAGCCAAGATCTCCTTACCAGCAAAGCTGTCACAGAGCGTCCACCTGGGGACAGCCTCTAGATGACCCGAACCTCAGGCACTTGGTATCTAATTTCATTCAGACATTGTAACAAATAATGTTAGTGAAGAGCATTGCAAATAATGATTGAAAATTGTAGAATTCTTTATAAATTTGGCTTTATGGAAGCTAGTGGTATAGTTTTCTTAATCTCCATAAAAATTAAGTAAAATACTGCTTTCCTAGGACAAATAATGCAAATGGATCAAGTCTATTTGGCTTTAAACTGTATTATTCAGATAGGCTCAAGTTATAAGTGTTCTAATTTAAAGTTCTATCTAATGAAAAATAACCTAATGTAAAGAGATGACAATATACATATTTGAGATCTAGTGATACATTAACACAGTTTTGGAGTTCATCATGATATTTGACAGCATATGGTATTTTTGGTTTGTTTTAGCTTACATTGTCTGTAGACCTATTTTAAAACCTGCTGAAAAGAGTTATTGGTTAGAATCATTTAATTAGTCTTAAAATTGTATTCTAGTTTATACACAACTAGATGATGTCTCATCATAAATAACAGTAAAAATGTCAAATGGTAGTTTTTTGATATAATTTTTATTTCAAAATTTTAGGAGGTACAAGTGTTCATGTTACATGAGTAAATTGTATCATGATAAAGTTGAGGCTTTTAGTGTACCTGTGCCCAGAATAGAGTATATTGTACTAAGAGGTAAGTTTTTAATACCTCAGCCCCCCTCTACTCTCTCCTCTTCTTAGTTTCTGATGTCCCTTACACCACTATATGACGTGTGTGTACCCACAGTTCAGCATCCACTTGTTAGTGAGAACTTGTGGTATTCGCTTTTCCATTCCTGAGATACTCCAGTTCCATCCAGGTTACTGTGAACTGCTTCATGGCTTTATACGGCTGAGTAGTACTCAATGGGATATACACATACACCACCTTGTCTTTATCCACTCCTAAATTGATAGGCACTCAGGTTAATTCCACATCTTTGCAATTGTAAACTGTGCTTTAATAAACACTCAAGTGTAGGTATCTTTTGATATGATAACTTCTTTTCCTTTGGGTAGATCCCCAGTAATGGGATTGCTGGATTGAATGGTAGGTCAGTCACTTTTAGTTCTTCCAGGAATCTCTATGCTGCTTTCCACAGAGGTTTTGCTAATTTACAGTCTCACCAATAGTGTTCCTTTTTCACTCCATCCATGCCAACATTTACTGTTCTTTGATGTTTTTAATAATGGCCATTCTGATAGTGGTAAGGTGGCATCTCACTGTGGTTTTAATTTGCATTTACCTAATGATACATGATGTTGAGCAGTTTTTCATATGTCTCTCTTCATGTTTTTCATTTGTATATCTGCTTTTGAAAAAACTGTTCATGTATTTTGCACACTTTTTCATGGGAGTTACTTGTTTTTTGTTTCTCTTGCTGATTTGAGTTCTTTGTAGATTTTGGAAATTAATCCTTTCTCAGATGAATAGTTTGCAAATATGTTCTCCCACTCTGGAGGTCATCTGTTTAGCTGGTCACTTATTTCCTTTGCTGTGCAAAACTTTTTAAATTTAATTAAGCCTCACTTATTTATTTTTGTTGTTGCTGTATTTGCCTTTGGGGTCTTAGTCATAAATTCTTTGCCCAGGCCAACTAGAATAGTTTTTCCTATAGTTTATCACAGAATTTTATGGTTCAAGTCTTGGATTTAGGTCTTTTTTTTTTGAGACGGAGCCTCAAGCTATCCCCCTGGGTAGAGTGCCATGGCATCACAGCTCATAGCAACCTCCAACTCCTGGGCTCAAGCGAGTCTCCTTCTTCCGCCTCCCAAGTAGCTGGGACCATAGGCGCCCGCCACAACGCCCAGCCATTTTTTGGTTGCAGCCATCGTTGTTGTTTGGCAGGCCTGGGCTGGGGATTCAAACCCGCCACTTTAGGTGTACGTGGCTGGCACCTTCGCCGATTGAGCCACAGGTGCCAAGCCTTGGATTTAGGTCTTATTTCTTGAGTTCCAGTTCCAAAATTTTTAACGTTGACTGGATGGAATCTTATCCTTTAACATATTTCTTAATGAATACTGCTTATTTTAAAAATATCATTTCTTTGATAAGAAAGTAACGTTTTGGGATTTAGATCAGGCAAACATGGCTTTAAATGATGGATGGATGATGGGTGGTGAACTTTCATTCAAATCACTAACTTCGGTTTAGCACACACTAGATGTCAATGAATTATATTCATTGGGCCACTCATTGGAAAAGAATGTCTTTTTCCAAGAGGAGGGACCTTCCTGGGCACATTCTTGACTATTATCCAGTCCTCACTCCACTCCCCCTAGGGTGGAAAAATGTACTTGGTAAGTAATGTCGGAAAACATAACTGAGTGTGTTGAGTTTGGCTCTGTTCTTTTTCCTCCTGGGAGTTAGCCTGATGGCAAAGGGTATCAATTCTTTGTTGCTTCATGACAAGAATCTTACCTGGGTAGGCCCCAGGCCAATACTGCCTGCATTGAGGAGGCAAACCTACCTCCTTCTGGAATTCATTCTTAACAAACCACTTGTCATCAGGTCTAAAGATGTTGCTCCAACCTTTCCTCATTCAGTAAGAAAAATGATATATGTCTCTTTTTCATCTCAATTGTTTTAGAACCTGGATAGATAAGAGGGAGGCCTCCTTGGGAAACCCAACGCTCCTTATCACTTCAGGTTTTTCTTAAATAAATTTCAGAGATTTTATGTAGATTTTAAGCACTCATAAAAGAGGTCTTCCTTAGTACACTTTATGAGAGAATAGAAAGCAGAGGAAACAGAAAATATAATGTAGCTGCAACATTAGTAATTTTTTCCTCAAAGTACTCAATATGGAAAAATGCTATGATTTTAGTGATATGAAAAGGATTACTTTCTCCCTAGGGAGATGAATTTTTCAGCTTTCAGTAACTCTTGTCAAACCAAATTCAATCTCTAGCACTGATGCAGGAAGGACTGGAACAATATCATGATTTTGAGTGAAACTCATTGCAGCAAATATTGATTTTGAGGAGACTATTGGGCCTTATAGGGTACAGCAAATCTGCTGTCAACCTCACTGCTTGATCTGAAATATTAAAATCAAGATTGTTCTCTTCTTATAGAATACAACAAAAATCAACTTTGACTTGGCACCAGGATCCTTTGATGATCAGTACCACGGTTGTAGCAAACAGGTCATGGAGAAACTAAATCAAGAGGATTATTTCACCAAAGACCTACAAGCCCATAAGAACTACTCCAGAATATGGCATAAAACCCACTTAACCTGGATGAACCAACCACAAACTCTTCCCAAGAACATGACGATTCCACATGCCGTGGCTCTCCTGGTCTACACATTAAACAGCAATGTTCGCTCTGAGTTTTCTAAAGCCTTGGCCAATGATGCCAAGACCCCACAGCAATATGAACATTCATTCCACTTCAAATATCTACACTACTATCTGACCACAGCAATCCAGCTGCTGAGGAAGGAGGTCACCAGGGAGAGTGATCCTCTGTGTTACCAAGTACACCACGAAGCAAAGAGTGTCCACTTCAAAGCCTACGTCGGTGCTACTGTGCGATTTGGCCAATTCCTCTCTACCTCCCTCCTAAAAGAAGAGGTACAGAAGTTTGAGAACCAGACACTATTTACCATATTTACCTGCCTGGGTGCGTCTGTCCAAGACTTCTCCCTCAGGAAGGAAGTCCTGATCCCTCCCTATGAGCTGTTTAAAGTTGTAAATATGAGCTACCACCCTAGAGGAAATTGGTTGCAATTGCAGTCAACTGGGAACCGGAGCACATATAACTGCCAGCTGCTAAAAGGTATTCTTAATCTAAGTTAAATCCACGCTTAGGGGCACAGACCACTCTTCTTTTCTAAAAGTTATTTTTTTCTGAGTGGGCTTAAGAGAAAAAGGCCAAAACCATGGAGCTCAGCCCTCAGGAATGATAGAACTGGGACTAATTAGAGAAAAAAAAACCCTGAATTTCTTGGTTTCCTCTCTCTCCTTGCTCTTTCACTATCTTAGGAAAATGTGTTTCTGCAATGGCATGATTATGTAGGGAATTCTAGACAGGGAGAGTAAATCCTGACTGGAGATGACAGGGCATAAAATATAGCATCTTTTCCTTCTCCCTCAAACTCGATTGTTTTCTCATGGTCATTACATAGATGAGGAGTTCTAAAAGTAAAGCAGGAGGCAAGATTTATTCATTAATTTTCCATTCCTTAACCATCTTTTATTGCAATAAGAGGTCTTGACAATACAGAATGCATAAAGCAAATTCATTAACCTGGAAGAGTTTTTAATTTTAACGAGAAATGAGAACACTCCAAAGTGCTAAGTGATACAACGTGAAACAGGTGTAAGCAATGGGCGTGTGGCTGCTCAATGCAGGGAAGTGGTCAGTCTCTCTGGGAAAAATGAGAAAGGCTTCACAATAGGGACCACATGGGACTTCAAGTGGAAATGGGGGCTTTTGCTGAAAAAAAGAGAGAAAAGTCATTTTAAATAGAGAATAGCCGGTGATGGTTTCAATGTGTCCCCCCGAAAGTTCATGTGTTAGAAACTTAATCCGCAATGCAACAGTATCAGGGGGTCCTGATGAGAGATGATGGAGTCTCTCCTAACAACAGACAATCAAATGAATAGTGTAATGTCATATATCACAGACACAGCTATCACGAGGGTGGGTTATTATAAAGTAGGTTTGGCCTCTGGTACCTCTCTCTGTCCTGTGCACTCGTTTGCCTTTCACCATATGATACTGCAGCACAAAGGCCTTGCCAAGCGCTGAGCCATGCTTTACTGAGAAATAGATTTATATTCTTTATAAATTACCCAGGCTTTGGTATTCTGTTATTGTTAACAAAAAACTGACAAGACACAGCATGCGCTACATTATAAGAATTTCAAACTGCTTGGTGTCTTCAGAGACTTTCTGCAATTCTGAGCAGCTGGAGGGTAGGAAGTGTAGGATGTAGGGAAAGTGTAGGTGTGGAAAGGGACGAGGCAAGTTACCCGGAGAGTTCTGACAGAGGCTGATTGTAAAAGTTCTTGTATTCCATAAGAAGGACGTTTGAACTTCCCACTGTTGGTAATAAGAAGTCCTTAGAACTTTTTAAGGAGTGGAGTATAAATTAAATCAATATTTTTACAAAGACCTCTGTTGATATTGTGAGCAAGAGAGATGAGAAATATCACAATACATTAAAGATTTGATAATCTCTTTTTTTACACGAGACATAGCCAATTCAATGTGCTACCTTTATGCTGACACCTGGTGATTTCACAGAGGGGTAGTTCTGTAGGATATGCTGCACCCTGTTTGACTTAGAAGGAAAAAAACTGTTGTTTATTCACATATGAATTCTTCCACACTCACAGCTAACTGGAACTCAGCTATAGTGTCTAGCTTTGAAATATCCCCAAATCTGTCTCCACTCTGTCATTATTGCTACTGTTTATATTAATAATTCAGGCTATCAGCGTTTCTCAACTTTTGGGGGCTGCAGTGTTGTCACAAAGGTCTTCCAACTGGCATCCACGCTAAGGTCTAGAGCTTGCTTGGTCTGACCTATCCATAAATACAGACCAGGAGAGGTAATGTATCAATATTTTTACCTCTTCCCACCTCTCCTTAGCGGCATGGCAGCAATACAAGTGAAATGAGTCTCTGCCCCACAGACCCGAGAGTTCAGTGTTTGCAGAGAATGAAAATCTATAGTAGAATATGGAGAAAACAGTGAGATTTTGATGGTAAGTGAGAACATTCACAGCCAGGTTCCAGAATTGTTTGGAACTACACCTGACTAGGACACTATTACTCCATTCTCCTCAGGATTATGGGACGTATGATTCTTCCACTAGGATAATGAACACAGTAAAATATGTAGTAAACAGTCACAGGAAATTTATATCAAGGAGTGAGAAATGGAGGGAAAATTGTATGTAATAGAAACTGGTATTATGTTCTGACACTATAAACCTCCAAAAGATATTTTAGGGTACCCCCCCCACACACACACACACATAAATTAATGTTTTTATCCTGTGGTGAAATTACCCAAAATTACCTTTAACTCAGTTTTGAGTTAAGGCTGAGCTAGGTTAGTCATGTGTATTTATTAGATTCTAGGTTCAGAAGTTTGGTTGGTCTTGATTAGCTATTTGAAATCACAAATCATACCTAAGAGAATCAATAATCTGGTATTGGTCTGTAAGTTCTTTGTGGACAGGAGAGTGACTACACAGAATTGAGGAGCTAAGTATGGAATTTAGGCTGTTTGACTCCACATCTACCCTGTTTGAATTTGTATCCAACCTGTACTCCTAATAAGCTTTGTAGTCTCAGTCAAGTTGTTTAAACTCTTCAAGTTTCTTTATCTAAATAATGAGCATCGTAACAGAAACCCCACAGGACTTTTCTGAACATAAAATACTAAATTACATATATTCATTCCCTAGCATATTTTAGGTAAAATCGTATTCGGTATTATTAACTTTATTCTTCTGGGGCACAGAGGTGCTCAACCTAGTATTTTGTTGAATGAATGAATGAGTAATGGTGAATGGATCAAGCATTCTCTTTCATACCTTGGGGTGATCTGGTCTTTCAGTTAGACAACCATCATAGCAATTTCATTATTCTAAGACCTAGAGAAGGAAAATATTCTAGAAGGTTCAACTCCTAATCAAAAGTAAGGAGCTTTAGTTATAATGTAAATGATTTGAAATGTGATTACTTGCCAAGTGAGTTACCATAACTAAATTTTTCCTAGAAATTCATCAATTAGAGGCTTGTCGTTTGGAGGAAGGAGTTTGTAAGTAGCAGAGCAAAAATACCACTGGTCATAGAGGGTAATATTTTCCTTATAAATGGAAGGGAAGTGGGAAGAAAAGGGTCAGGGGTCAAATGATCAGCCAGGAGCTGGAACTGAGCCTCTTCTCAGCCCCTGCAGCTGCGAAGCTATCTGGAAGGGAAAGAAGAAGAGAATAGCTCATCTTCAGGGATGCCTTTCTTCCTCTGACCCTGCCCTCCTTAAAGGCTGCAGAGATGTCTGGTCCACCTTCCCCAACTAAGTGTCATCCGCTGTTGGCCAGTTGTTAGCACACTTTAGTTGAGGACAAAAAAAATTACAGTAGTCCCCATTTATCCATAGTTTTGCTTTCTGTAGTTTCGGTTACCCAAGGAAAATATTAAATGGAAAAATCCAAAAATAAACAATTCCCAAGTTTTAAATAGTACACAGTTCTGCATAATGTGATAAAATCTCGCACTGTCAGGCCAGGAATGTGAAACATCCCTCCCTACCGCAGATCCATGCTATGAGCTCTACTCCCCTGTAAGTCACTTAGGACCTGCGATTATCAGATCTGCTGCTGGGGTATGGCAGTACTGGTGTCCAAGTCACCCTTATTTTACTCTATAATGGCCCAGAAGCACAAGAATGGTGATGTTGGCAATTTGATTAAGCCAAAGAGAGTCCCTCAACTGCTCCCTTTAAATGAAAAGGTGAAAGTTTTCAACTTAATGAGGAAGGGGAAAAAATGTACGCTGAGTTTGCTAAGATCTATGAAAAGAATGAATCTTCTATCTCTGGAATTATGAAGAAGGAACGAGAAATTCATGCTTATTTTCCTATCACACCTCAAACTGTATCATGGGTAAGTGCATATAGGAAATAACACAGTATAGACAAGGTTTGGTACCATCAGCTGTTTCAGGCATCCCTCAGAGTTTTGAAATTTATCCCCCGAGGATAAGGTAGACTACTGCATAAAGTCTTAGGTTGGACACAATTATAATAATATCTGTCTCCACTGATTAAAAAAGAAAGTTTGGCTTCAGAATGTTTTCAGGTATTCGCCGCCATCTTTTTTTCCCTCAGTAAGCTAAGGAACATCTGAAATAATCCAAAGTCATTCCTATTAACTGATAAGTAATATTCTACTTACCTCACCATCCTGGTGCAGTATTGAACTGATCCATACATGAACAAGAAGAGGAGGGAGGTGGTATGTCTTTCTTGTCTGGGGAGTCCTTCACTGGGAGGGAATAAGATCAGAGGACTCTGCCCAGACCCACTTTTCTAGACACCCACCATTGCCCACTTCACTTCTCCCTTGTGTCTAGACTAGGGAACTCACAGCTGGCACTTTGGACCACTGAGCGCTCCTTCTCAGTGAACTCTGAAACAACAGCCTGTTTCTCATTCTTCCAGTTTTGTTCTTTTTTGTTCATGAGTAGAAACCACAAGCTGTTCTATGTAGTCAAAAGTCCTCACAATATTAGCCCCTTGTGAGGCATACGGGGAACATGCTATCGGTGCATCCAGCCCGCACACATGCTACCTTTGTCGGCATGTTACCAGGGGGAAATATGGGTGTGCACGGAAAAGGTACATCACAGCTAAAGGGGGCTGAGAAATCCTTTTCCTCTGGGACGCCAAGCTGTGTGTTATGTAATGGTGTTTTTGCTGTGACCCATCACATGAGGTCCTGTGTGAAACTCCAAGTGCGGTGTCTCAAAAAGTTTTAGCTTTTGGAACATTTCAAACTTTTGGTTGACAAATGCTCCATCTGTTCTTATCATTGCCATATTTTTAAGTATGGACACTAGGTAGCAAAATACAAATGTGACTGGTTGGATCTAGAACTTTCTGGTTAGTCTCATGGTCAGTAGACATAGAGGTCTGTTGAAGACTCTGGAGTTACAGAGTCTAGATTGATATCCTGGATCTCATTACTTTTTATTTCATATCCACATTTCTTATCTTCAATTTCTTTATCTGTAAAATAATTTAATTATGGTTTCTTTTGCATAGTTACTGGATTGATTAATCCCTTAATCAATCTTGGCTTGGCGCCTGTGGCTCAATCAGCTGGGGTGCCAGCCACGTACACATAAGGTGGCAGGGTCGAATCCCCAGCCTGGGCCCGCCAAACAACAATGATGGCTGCAACCAAAAAGAAAAAAATGGCTGGGCGTTGTGGCGGACACCTGTGGTCCCAGCTACTTGGGAGGCGGAGGCAGGATACTAGCTTGAGCCCAGGAGTTGGAAGTTGCTGTGAGCTGTGATGCCATGGCACTCTACCCAGGGGGATAGCTTGAGGCTCCGTCTCAAAAAAAAAAAAAATCCCTTAATCAATCTTAATAAATATTACCTTTTAATATTTTTTTAAAAAGCCCCTATAAGCCAAATGAATTATACCTCCTCTCCTGTTCCATCTTAATCTGACAGACATAATACAAGGAAGGCAAGATGGAGACCTTTAAAATTAGCCAGCCAGGATATTGTAATTCCCCCTCCCTGCCCCAATGAAAAGACAGCCTGTTAAAGACCATAGCTTCCCTGTCCTTCAATTTATTCTAAAATTGATCCTGTTGACTTAACCCAAATTCAAAAAGTTCCCAGGAATTTGTTGCCTTCAGAGAGATAAGAGGTCAAACTGGTAAAATAATCAACTTAAGGGAGTAAAATTTGCAAAAGAAAAATTAAAGCCTTCTACACTAACAGCTTTCCCCTCTAATTCTCCTAGTGTCTCTCACATGTCCCATACTGGTTACCATAGAAACCATGGATCTTTCCATGCCCCATGGAAGACTCAAATTATGTTAACAGAATGTTAATTGGTTATTTGCCCTTAAATGTTGCTTCTTTCAGCAAAATAATATATGCCAAAAATCTGTAGACACACAAATACATGCTCTGTTCTGTATCATTGGACTCATCCACAAGAGGGATTTATTTGTGAAAATGTTTTACATAGTCAAAATTCTTAACATGTTTCTAGGAAAATACAACTAATTGTTTGTAGTAAGCCTCGTTTTACATGTAAATCTGCCAGTTACTGGCTGTGATAACATGAGCCATGGCTTAGTTTTTCTATGCCTCAGTTTCTTTACATGAAAAAAGGAAAATTTTTTAAACCTACTTTATAGGATTCTGGTGAGGAGA
Organism: Galagoides demidoff; assembly: GCA_963574575.1. NCBI lineage: Eukaryota > Metazoa > Chordata > Mammalia > Primates > Galagidae > Galagoides > Galagoides demidoff. Next base: position 1,050 of record CAUYQV010123097.1, on the reverse strand, counting down.
AAATGAATTAATACATATAGAAGCTCTTAGAACAGTATCTGACACATGTAAGTACTCCACATTTTGTAGAGACTATTAGTATTACCATTGTTATTATTTATTTTATTAACTTCCTATTTCCTGTGTTAGTCTGGGCTTTAGTTATCTAAAGTTTGTTCTGTTTGCAGAATCACAACGACCTTGAGTACAGGGTCTGTCTCAGATAATGGATGAAAGAATGAATAATTGAATGAATCAGGGCAATCCTTGGCACAGTAGAAGGAGAATAGTCTTTGAAGCCAGGAAGATCTGGGTCTGTGTTAGTAACTAGGTGGCCTTGTGTAAATGACTTAGTCTCTGAGCCCATTTCTTCAGCCTCTGATTTCCTTTATTCATTTATAAGACAGGAGCAATAAGGGCCTTGTTGTAATAGCACTTGGTGTCCATCCACTCTCTCAAACACGGTGAGAAAATATAGGACAGTACTTTGCACATGGAAGCAAGAAGAAAATGACTGAATGGCACAAACGTGTGCTACAGAACGTGTGATGGTAAGAATAGAAGCCAAAGAAGAGATACAAGGAACAATGGTTCCTATGCTTCAAGTGCCAACATTTTGCCAAGTTAATATGCAAAAATATCAACACACATGACTCTCTGCATTTTGACAGAAACAGCTATCGATAGCATTTGCCTCAAACACTAGATTAACTAGATATACTGCATGTCATTTTATCTTTTTCTGTTTTTCTTATCATGAACCTGAATATCTACTTCTGAGCAATCCAATGAAATTCAGATTTAGACGTCACAAAAAAGTTAGAATGATGCAATTCTTCCAGACTTCATAACCTAAGGCAGAGATGCTTAAAATTAGATTATATCAGTAAAATGATGTTTGTGTAGCAATTTAGTTCACAAAGTGCTTTCTTTTTTATTTTTTTTTATTAATTGATAGCTGTATACATTAATGCAAACATGGGGTACATTGTACTGTTTTCATATACAATTTGAAATACTTTCATCAAGCTGGTTAACATAAATTTCATGTCATTTGCTTAGTCATTGTAT